>JAOTQY010000010.1:2776090-2788799 GCA_026413445.1 Dolichallabes microphthalmus
TGGGCATCCCTGCTGAAGCTGCTGCCCCCGCGACCCGACCTCGGATAAGCGGAAGATAATGGATGGATGGATGGATGACCAAAAACATAACGAGCAGCACCTGATAGCTGTAATTTTAGCTGTAAATAGAACTCTAAAGATTAAATGGTTAAAATGGCCGTGGGTTTCTCCCCTGTGCAGGGCTGGTGTCAAAGCTTCTAAAAGTTCTTATCAACAGTTATGGCACGGTCGTGTAACTGATAACGTACACCACAGAGCTATCAGGCTATCAGTCACTTTACAAATGCCATTTCCTGGCAGGCTTTCCAGAAGAACACAATTATGTGACTCTCTGTGGGTCGTGCAGATTAGTGCTCAAACAGTGCGACTGTATTCAATGCATAATTGATAGTGCACATTGTCACATATTTGCATCGCAATATATCCTTTCCCAATATATGGCCAGGCCTGTGCAGCTGCTGAATGTCAATATCTGAATAATAATTGTGTTGTAGTTGGGAGCACGGGGGAAGTACAGTAGGAACGGGAAAAGAGACAGACTATGTGTCTATCTTCATGAATATTTCTCTTTAATGTTGCTTTATTATCGATTCCGTGTTAGCATTTGTGTAAACACACATTCTCAACTACTAATCTGGATCTAAGCGGCTAAGCGTGCTTTCCGAAACAAATCCAGCAGCTGAACTGAGAAGGAGGGGAAAGAAAGTGGTGATATTAGTGTTCATGCCTGAGCTGTGATTGGATAGGCGCTTTTCTGCTCATCCTAGATTACAGTTTGATTGCTGGAGAGCCAAATATTACAAAGGATTAGGGATCAAACCATCATGTCTGTCGGTCCTTTTGCACGTTTTTGCACGTTTTGCTATTGAGGTTATGATTTTGAAAGAATTCAAATTTCACAATGGATAACTGGTCAAGTTGAAAGAGACTGACTTTGAGTGAATTTATCTATTTATTAGTTTGTTTGTTTTTGAGTTTGTTACAGTTTTAGACATATAGCTATTTTGAATTGCGTGTGTGCTGAACACCAGTCTTTCCCACAAGGCAGGACTCACTAATAAACATTACAATTTGATAAAGATTTCACATCCCGTTTCCTTAAACGCACACAGTTCTCTTTTGGGACGGCAGTTTAATGTGATTGTGTCTGTATTTGTGTCTAAATGAGCATAGCTCTACTGTACATTTACATTTTGTCCTTTCAGCACCAGGTTTTAACAGTCAGAAAGAGAAAAAAAAGTGAGCACAAGCTTGGAATAGACTTGTGGGTGTATAATAGACAGAAAGTACCATAACTCTGTATGTCTTTGTGAAGTTACAGACAATGGGATTGTGCATAGCGAAAGTAACACATTTAGCAGTATGTATTAATTACTAGTGTAAGTACCCTTCATGACTGGTAAAGATTTTATAGAAATAGTTAAAAGGTTAAAGCTAAAAATAAGCTGATCAGCACCTAACACATAACTGCTCATAACTTCCCTTCAACTCGACATTTTGATTTAATTTGTGATGCAAGGTTCAGATTTCTATGGTGGCCCGAGAAGTGCAAACTAAAATAATAAAACCGAAAAAACTAAATAACAAATTTAAAAACAAAATACCAAAACCAAGAACAAAATAACAAAACCGGAAACAATATAACAAAACAGAAAACACAACGACAATTCAGTCAAACCGGAAGAGGTAAGGTACAGTATACAGTAGTTCGCAAACTCAATTCTTATTGCTGATTGGATGAGACATCTGTCACTCAAGACATACAAGAAGTACTATCAAGTGAAGTCAGAATAATTTTTAAAGCACATCTAACATAACTTAGTTGACCAAAGTGCTGTATAATCCTAAAATACTGAAATGAATCCTTAAATGGAAATACATCTAAATGTCCGTGTGGCTACAGTACTTCATATACTGTACAGTATACATACTATATTTTGAGTGGCGGATGTCTCGTCCAATCAGTAATGTTTAGTTGGTAAGAATCAACAAGCCAAAAAAGGTAGGTGTGGTTTGCGAATGACATTCTTACCGCTGATTGGACGAGACATCTGTCACTCAAAATCAGCAATAAGAATTTCCTTCGCAAACCAAACATAGGCATGTTGATTCTCACCGCTGATTGGACAAGACATCTGTCACTCAAAATACACAGGACGTACTGCAGCCACACGGACATTTAGATGTATTTTCATTTAAGGATTCATTTCAGTATTCTAGGATTATATATTACTTTGGTCAACTAAGTTGTGTTAAATGTGCTTTAAAAATTATTCTGACTTCATTTTATAGTACTTCTTGTATGTCTTGAGTGACAGATGTCTCATCCAATTAGCGATAAGAATTTAATTCGCAAACTACTTTACCTTACCTTTTCCGGTTTGACTAAATTGTCGTTGTGTTTTCTCATTTGGTATTTTGTGTCTGGATATTTCGTTGTGTTTTCTGATTTGTTATATTGTTTTCGGTTTTGGTTTTGTTATTTTGTTTTGCACATCTCGGCCACCGTAGATGTCATAGTGTACGCACTTTTTATTTTTAGAGTAAGCCATGCTGTGTAACTCTTTTGTTTGTGTTTGGTGGGGATTTTGCCAGCTTGTCGGTGCATTCTGATGTTTCTGTGTCTTTTGCATACTCTGTGTATACACTGTACACTACCACGTGGGTTGGCTCTGTTGAATGGCGCTTATAGCCACACCCACCTCGAGGGGAAAAAGCAATACCTTTGACCTAATAAAATTATGTAATCCCACAGTCCAAAGACATGTAGGTTAGGTTAATTGACAGTCCAAATTGCCCGTAGTGTGTGAAAGAGTGTGTGTATGTGTGTATGTGTGTGTGCCCTGCGATGGATTGGCACCCTGTCCAGGGTGTACCCCGCCTTGTGCCCTAAGTTTCCCCCGCGACCCTGTTTATAAGGATAAAGCGGTACAGAAAATGAATGAATGAATGAAAATTATGTAAATTGGCATAAAACTTTCATCTAATTCTGAACAGAAATTTTTCCATAATGCTGTGACAAAATAGACTGGACAGACACACATGTATGAAATATCTTTAAAAGAGCAAATTCTGACTAATGTACAGACAAAATCTTTCTTTTATTTTTATAAATAAGAAAGTTCTACATCTGACCTAAATCTAAACCTTTAGCAGCCACATTATTAGCAATATTCTTACAAATATAATAAATCTACTGAATAAGTCCGTTTTTATTTAGCAATTTCTTTCAGAAAATTAACACTGAACCATACAGTATATACGATGATTACTACACCTATTACATAAAAAAGAATAACCATTATCTGCCTTTAGAATGAGGCACTTTAAAGCTTGAAATGACAGCTTCAAAAAAAAAAATCTGAAATTGGTTTTATAATCATACATTTAGTTCAGTGTAATCTTCTAACATAAAATACTAGATAAAATTGGACTGATTTGGGAAATGTTCAATTGCAAAGATGTCACTTTTGCAGTGTGTCGTCCCTCTAAGCTGTGGATGCTGTTTAATCAGCATTATCCATGAGCGCAGATAATCTTTGCCGAATCCTTCCTTTGAGTTGTCTCTGACACGTTTTCATCATACATCCATCTCCAAACCTAGGAAGGAAAATTATCATAATAAACATAGTAAATGGCAGCGAAAGTCCATCCAGTTACTAATTCATGCTAGGGACTCATGAAAAATGTGTGACTGGAATTATTTCTCCGCTTTTAATCCTCTGTAATCAGAGCGCGCTTGAGAACCATTTGTCAGCGAGGAATTCTTCTGCCTGGCACGCTTTTTCTCTCTTTTTAAGCTTCCAAATGAGTAACGCTTTAGCCGTGCTGGTTCGTGTATAGGCATTCTGATGAATCCTGTTTTTTTTTTTTTTTTTTACTTTTGTTCCTCTCCATCCTGTTCTTCTGCCAAGTTTTCACGACCACCCCCCTGCTGTGCCAGTTGTTCCTGTTCCCAGGAAGATTCTGGTTTATGGAGGGGGAATGGGGTAAAGGAGCAGTGTTACGTTTCCATATACGGATCCCACAGAGGATCACACTTTCCATGCAATCCATAACATCCATAACTCAAAAGCAGCTTTGCATGGGTGAATTATGAACGGCAGTTTCGGAATATGCCGTACTTGTTGTGAAGTATCTCTGGAGAAGTAGCTCGCAGCAGCGTGCGCGTAAAGGGATCTTGATTTGAATAAGGTTAGGAGAACATCGGCGCAGCTCAGAGTGGAATCCCCTATTGTACTGTGCCTGTGCGCGCTTCACAGAGATGAAACAAACATGCTCGGGCTTTTTTTTTCCCCTTCCACCAGCTATGAGCTATGGAATTTATTGGAGCGCCACCCGGAGAGAATTAGTGGAGGACCTGTGGTTCCTTTAACTAATCTGAAATGAATTTGTAGGACCACGACACAAAGCAGCAGATAAACAGATGCTGGTTGGAAAGAGACTTCTGTCTTTTAACTCGGCACTTAAATAGCTGCTTGCGATTCAGGTAGGCACTCGCGAGCGACGCGGTCACCGCGCAGATGCTCTCATCAGTGAGAAAATTGCTTTACAAATGGTATCACAGCAGCCAAGACACAATCCTCTGTTAAGGCAGTGACCTGGCTGTAAGTCAAAAAACATTGCCTTTTTTATTTCAAGCTAGAGTTTTCATGAAAAGGGACAAAAAGAAAACAAAAAAAAGTTTTCTCTCACTGATCGTGGCCCATTTTTTTGTTTGTGGGGCGGCTGCTGTTTGAAAATAAAAAAAGAATATAATTGATAGTATTCCAGGATTGTTTTTAAAAACCTGTTCTTAAGAAATCCAAAAGATTGATGGTCTTAAAGGTCCTCGTGATCAATATTAGAAAGGCTTTTACAGCTTGAAAAAAGAAAAGCAAGAAAAGCTTGATGAAAGCATATTTATAACATGATATATAGGTTATTTTTATGATGATGATGATGATTATTATTATGATTATTATTATTGTTGTATTTTAATAGTAGTAATACAATTATTATTATCAATTTTAAAAAGAATTCTTAAAATTAATATTGCCTTGATTCTTGGCTTTTGGGTAAGAGCTTGTGAGCTTAGGTGTAATTCCGAGTCTGAAAAAGAGTGGAGCTGTAAATCTGCAGACATATAGGTCACGAGATTATTAGGTTATTGGAGATCGAAGCCTTTGTGCGTCTGCGTCATTTTTTATCCTTATAATTGGGAAGTTTTGTGCTACAGTGTGCCAGTTTGGGTTGTTTTGCTCAGGACAGAAGTGCAAAAGTCGATCTGTGTGACTTTGTGCAAGCGTGTGACTGAGTGTGTGCACACATGGCAAGATAGTAAGCCTAGAACTGTTTACCGATCTTTACAGTCTGTGCGTAGAATATATGCTGTGATTGATGATATATCCTTCATTATCAAGCCTATAATCAAACAAGATCTATTATTGTTTTATCCTGTATGACGATATTAATGATGACGATGATGATGATGATGATGCCTACTTGTAATCATGATACCAGTTGATGCTTATTATTATGTACACACTTTCAATAAAAGCTGTGCGCCGTGTGGGTGTTCGTGCTTTGATTTTGCTCTAATTGGCTGTGTGTTTGCCTCTGGTTATACGGATATAACTAATTAGGCTCGAGAGTGATCGTTAAAATGATATAGCATGGCCCATGCAAGCCATGTATTTAGCTACAGCAATTATGGAATTAATCACCTGTAAAGATTCTTCATCATGCCATGTACTCTGTTTCACAAAGAGTGGGCGTGTAAGCCACAAAAGCGTACGAGATTAGAAACCTTCGAAGCTCCAACGGATATGTTCTGATCTTCAGAAGCTGAACGCTCATCTGAGTCAGCGCTGTCCCCTCCGACAGCTAACGCTAAAGTTTCACACCTAAGACACGCCCTCGCCGCTTATTTACAAGCCTCTGTTCCTGCGTACTTTTACTAAATCCCTCCCAGGTTCCTGGATTAAGCCTCAAATACATCAGTACATCAAAGAGAGAGGAAATCTCTTCGTTACTTCAATTACAGGCTGCACATTCTCTCGGTTCCCTGTGATGAAAGACAGGACATGGAAATAGCGTCACTGATGTGTAAAAGGTGTCTTTTGGGTGGGTGTTTTTCTGTTTCTCTGTCTTGCAACTGTCTTAAGAGTACAAACGTACCCTTGGATGTTATAGTCTAGCTAATTGGACCAACATACCATACCATTCTAACTACAAAACAGTTCCCACAATATACATATATCAACAATATATATCGATACACATACAGGTAAAGTCTGAGCCCCGGCGCTGATACGCATCAAACACCTCAGCTTTATTCTTTCAAGCTCTGTAAATGCATGAGTTTTCTCTGGACTCCAGCAGCAATTATGTCCTGATAGGAAACACATTCATCTTGTAATAACATCTAGCGTATGCTAATGGATGTTGGGTAAAGAAGGCTTTGGGTATTAATCGGTCATGTACAGAATGAGAAGGGTGATGCGCAGTGAAATTACATTAGCATAGACTCTCATTTGTAGACTCCTTGAACTCACTGCAGCACTGATGTTTCAGGAAAAATGTTGAAAGTGGAGATGAGTTCGTTCTTTCTACTGTATTTCTCTAAGGTGTCTCACCTTGGCTCACTTCCCTCATGGTGTCAGTTCTTAAAATATGAACGGGGCAGAGCGTATCAGTGAGCATTGTGATTGTGTTACATAAGAATTGCCCCTCGGTGAACAGATCGAATCACCTGGTTGGTTAAGAGCAGGAAATTTACGGACTATCAAATTCTCACACTGAGAGTTCAACTAAAAGATGGCTTTTCTTAACTGATTTATAATTGAATTTCAGCCTTCTTTAGGATTTACATCCTCTACAGTTAGCAAATGTTTTAAAGGTGTTTGTTGAAACTTGCAAAAGCTCCAACACTGGTCCTAATAAAACATTCAGTTTTCAAGTCTTTGTTTCAGAATTTTCAGATTACTACAAACTGGGCTGCAACAAAGACAACAACTTCGAAAAACTGGGTTAGGCTTGAATTTGCTAGGGAGCATAAAGATTAGAATTTGAAGCAATGGAAAAAGTAACGTTGTCTGATGAGTCTAGATTGACCCTATTCCAGACGAATGGATGCGTCAAGGTAAGAATGGAAGTGCAAGAAGCGTTCATCACTCTGGAGGCAGTGGAATGATCTGTTGTTGCTTCAGTTGGTCCGATCTAGACTCAACAACGTTATGTGACAATAAAATGAAGTCATCTGATGACCTGGAAGTACTGAATGAGCAGGTTATCACATAAATGAAGTTTTTCTTCCCTGATTCCCATGTTGTGAAAGAGTGCTCGTGGGAGCATGAGGAACCATTTTCAAATATGAATTATTCACCACATTGTGCTGTAATCACAACAAAACTAAGATGAAAAAACATGGAGAGTTTCAAGGACGATCAAGGGATAAGTCCTATTAGCCAAGCGCTGTGGATTCATGCAGCCAATCAGTGACAGTCTTGTCAGGAGATTATGCTGGTATGATAAGCTTAAGCAAAACTATCAAGGTTTCATGGGATTGCGGTAATGTGATTACAGCCCTAAAATGTGTTTTTAAATTGTCTGGGTAAAAAAAACAGCAACTTTTCTTCTGCTTTTGTTTTTAAGCAACATGTAGAACACGAGTAAACACGAAGGCAGCACAGTGGCTCATCGGTTAGCACTGTCGCCCTGCACCTCCACGGCCAGGGGTTTGATTTCCGCCTCTGGTCTGTGTAAGTATTACAATAATATTAAAATAATAGAATTCTTCTAAATAAAATTGACATAAATGCTGTCCCTCAAGGAAGCTCTTGTAGCTCAACAAGTTCAGAACATAAAGAAATGAATTCTTTTCTAGGAGTTCATTCATGAGTTCACGCACACGTTATCGCTGGACCGGGATAACCTACACTATGTTTCCCTGTTTTCATTTTTTTAGCTGTTCAAAAAGCTAAAGAGTTTCGCCATTTCACCCTTTAATTAGTTAACTTTAACTTTAACACCACAGCTATATATTCTCTGAGCTGTTGAAAGGCTGTGGGCACAGGATGGCATTATTTCTCATCACTAGATAATGTGAGTTAATTAGCCATGTTAGCTTTCTGAATAGCAAGCCTACAGAATTTATTTAAGCAATGCTAGACACGCTAACTTGAAGCAAGGGTTGCAAAAGTCCATCTCAAGATATTGTAACCTTAAATTTGGCAAAGAGTGATGAGTGGTGGTGTAGATGTAATTTAATCATATTTGAAGTATTGCCTCGTTCAGGGGCTGCACCACCTTCAGCCAACATACAGTACACAGCAGGCTGACCGCTCGCACCAAGCAGTGGGGGAGGGGTTGTGTTATTGTTCGCTGCACATTAGACATTCCTGCTGTTTGTCTTTGACTAACCATAAAAACACAGCTCATACCACATATGAGCGAAACCCCCATGCGCTATCATTTTTCTTTAGAACGTTTGAGTGACGTTTCCGTAGTACATCATCAGCAATTGCATTGCCTGAGGTGAAAGTCCATACTCGTCTATCATGTTTATTCAACAACTTGATCGAAATCAGAAGTAAAGAACAAGTTGTAAGGTTTTTAGGCACATTGACTGCATTAACTGCTGTATTTATTAAGCTGGCATCTTTCCCAATGATCTGTGCAGGCAGACAGCCAAGGCAAGGCAAGAAAATAGTCTAAATAAAGCAATTACTTTACTTAAAATAAAGATGTCAGGGTATATTTTCAGCAGGTTAGAACCCGAGTTTCCTTCATTTTGGATGTTGTCCAAAATTCAGTCATTCATTCATTCAACAGGTTTTCCCAAACTGCATCACAAATATGATTTTTTCATCTATAAGATCAAATATTATTTACCCCGTTTTGCCATTTTCAATCTGTCATCGTGTCCATCAGTTTGAGTTATATGGGTCTCTCCCGATCTGAGTAGATAGGAGATTTGGTACTGTAGCTTTGCCAAGATGGATGCCAAAACGGACAGACCAATTGAGCAGGATGCAGAGAGCTGAAGCACGAGACTCAATTCCAAGAAGAATTTAGATCAATTTCCATTCAGATCTTCCGCCTAGAATCGAAAGTGCACGTGTGGTTGTGCATATGAAGTTAGTGTTGCGCTGGTTCCCACACCTGGCGGGTTCTAAAGCAGCAATGCAATGGAGTCTGAAAATGGAATTGGACAGAGCCTGACCTTGGCTCTCAGTGCTGATGGTGCAAGTGTTAAATCGGGGCCGATGCACGCACCACAGCCCAGCCGAGCCTGCCGGGAGCGGGTGTAATTATCAACAGAAGGCTGCCGAGATAAAGATTTTGGAATGAGAGAGGGACTGGCAGCCTGTTCCGCTATCTGAGCCGGGCTGTGAGGAATGGCAGTGGGCGAGAGATGCTGAGCAGAACTGTGCCAACAAAAGCCTGGCTTTGATGTCATCCATGCCTGTCTGAGCCGTGACAAAATGTCACCTTGTACGCAAGACATGAAAGCACAGCCAACGAGAGGGATGGCATACATACAGTGCGTGCATGCATGTGTGATATACCTTCTAATATCCAGCGTCTGCACTCCCACTACAGTATTTAACTTTAGAATTACATCTGGTGCTTGCTGATGGACAAAGGTAGTTTGTGATTTTATCAGAGGCCTAATTTCCCCTCGCTCTCAGGCTGCCACTTTGCCATATGCCATGCAAGCGGGTGGCTAGTAAGGGCTGCAGATAATACCCTGAGCCGTGAGTCCGACCAAACAAGAAGATGTCCTAAGGTGATAGAAAATACCTTACAGCTTTCGATGTTCCGCTTATACCATGGACGGATTTTTTAAGGATTACAGCCTGTACAGTACATGACCACAATACCAACAGCAGCACGAAACCTGGCACTGTGTCTTGTGTAAAACCATCTAATGGATCGGTGATCTTAGTAACAGTGTGCAGCTGGAAGAGAGGAGAATAAGATGTAGAAGTGGTCTATAAGCAGCTTTGGCTTCAATCAGCACCTGGTTCCAGAGTTCTGTCAGCTTGAGTGACCGCTCAGTGATCACCTTGCCGATGTCAAACTTAATTAATCCAGCTGTCTGCATGTCACACACCTGTATCGGTCGGGTAGTCTGCTACGAAAGGGGAGGAAGATGGAGGAAGACCGGAGCACTGACGCAACAATGTAAAAAAAAAAGGAAATGGTATTAAGGATCACTTCAATTATGCTTATGTCTTGTAAGATTTGTGGTGTTTGTATTGTCAGGCACTTTTTATTGAATAGATTATCACCCTGGCCCATGTGGTCGCACTCTAATTCCTGCTCTCGTGCAGAAAAGTGTAGAGCAGGTGCACTGAAGATAAATGCACTTTTACAAATTGCTGGCCTAAACGAATGGTGTGACGCAGCAATGATTGCAGCATAAGAGAAACGCTGCAATATCACTGATGTTGCAGAAGCGCAACAAACTTTGGCGAGTCCGACCACTTTGTTGCAGAAAGCGCTTTTGTTTGGACCACGAGCGGAGAAGTGCTGAGGGCAGGGAAATTGTCCTTCCCGCCGACGTTTCCGACGAGGGACAGTCCTAGGGCTTGTGCGGAATGGCTGATGACTTTCTGCTCATTTACATCTGTGACATTTCATGGAAGGTGGTGTTCAAACGATGGCTGGCTTCTGCCCTGACATAAAAAATAGCAGACGTGTGCATGTTGATCTTGAGGAAAAAGGTCAGCGCTGTCTCAGTGGACCTAATCACCCGCTAGTCCTCTCTCAATGAGTGCCTCTCCTTGTACACTGCTTTAACGAGAGAGAGAGGGAGAGAGAGAGTTTGTATCTGAATGCATGTTACTTCGAATGAAGCACCTGCCACACTGGGTGAATATCTTAGCCAGACAACAATGTTTTTGCTTGCCTCATTAGTTTTCAGTCCCTTTCAACAGACTGTAGAGGTGTGCATGTGTGCGTGTATATGTTTTGAGCTTTTTACCTCGTTCCTGAGCCACTGTTGCTTTGCTTTGCCCATTTCCACTTCTTTCTCTGTCTTCTTTTTCTCTTTTCCCCTTTCTGTATCTGCCTCTCTCTCTTAGCTGGATAAAACCCTCATTAGCTTAGATGGGGCTGCAGGAATTAGCCGAGCGCCGGAGTCAGAGCTGCTCCTCTGGCTCCATCACACCCGGATAATGGTGTTTGTTTAGCCATTACACAAACGGCTGTTAGCTATGGGACTCTGGGCTACTGGACACACTGAAGCGTGATAGATGTGGCAAGACAGACACGTGGCTTAATCCCAACACAGTTAAGACTTTAAGAGCTTTTGCGAGTCAGACGGAAATGCTAACTATATTGCTGCGGACACGTTTGGTTTGCGCGTGTATTTGATGCTAACTCTGTTTCGGATGGAATTTTCATCACCTAAGAACAGCTTGCGTCTTATAAGTTCTTCACTGTTCTATGGATTCTGTATTCTCCAGCATTTTCCATTCCCGAGCATTACACAGAGCTGGCGACCAACAGTTAGTGTAATTAACAGGGGTGAAAGTAATTTAAAGTTTTTACCTAGTCTCTTCCTACGTATGTAGCCAAAAGGTGAGAAGAATAAACCATTGAGGAGATGGACAGTCCTGAGAAACTTACCAGGTTTACTTTATATTTCCACTCAATCCCTTTCAGAATATCAGCTAACTTTTAAATCCCGAGGGTAAACCCAAATAATGTAAAATGGAAATCTTGTGTAATATATATAGGGAGTACACTTCTTTCTCTCACACACCAAGTAGTGTCCTTGATGAGGGGTTAGGGATGGATTTGGGATTCGGCCTTGTGTAAACGGTTTTAGAACACCTGGAACATGGAGTGGTACATACAGTGTAGCTAAATGCGTCAGTGGTGTTACCGTCCGTTATCACCACTCGTGGGATGTCTCTCATTCAATCAGATTGCTCAGTCGGAAATAAATGTTTTATAATTTTCGTTAGCTTGGCAATAAGAAATTGGGCAGGTTTAAATGAAGCACAGTACGTGCATATAAATAATTGATTATGAACAGATTATAAGTTCTAGTACAGATGATGTTATTGGTCCTGGGCTTTATTGGACTGTGCAGGGGTTCAGCAGTACTTAGAAGGATTTTGTCTGCATGATCTGGCAACCCATACTCGTGGCAAGCGCAAAGCAGAATGAGAGAGTTTCAGCAATCGAAAAGACACTTTGTACGTGTGCAAAAATTTTTTATTTTTTTTTTCTCTCAGGAGTGGGCCCAAATATACCACCAATCTGATTTTTCATTATGATGGTCAAACTTTATAAGCTTTATATATATAATATGCCAGATCGTGAATAGTGATCAGGAGGAGTCAACTCTGGTCCTTTACGCCACTTTTATTTAGTTAAAGGCTACGTACTGTTTACTTGATGTATGATTAAACAACAGCTGCTCAGCCGCTGATGTAGCATTGTTGGCATACTCTCTTGTGTACGTCAGCCACTTCTTTTCCCAGCATTGGAACTCTTTCTCTGAAAAGAATAACAGAGGATCTCGTGAGAAAATGCCAGAAAAGCAAATGTGATTACTTTACATACTATTTCCTTTGTCTATTACAATCATACATTTGTGTTATTTTTTTCTGCCAGACAAATGCTGGGCATATATATTGTGGCGTGGGCGGGGCGGCGGCTGACGACCATCATGCCTTGCGGGGGTTCTCTAAGTGTCCACCGTGTTAAA
>JAOTQY010000010.1:2798158-2811204 GCA_026413445.1 Dolichallabes microphthalmus
CCTGGGATAGGCTCCAGGCCCCCCGCGACCCTGAACAGGATAAAGCGGTATAGAAAATGAATGAATGAATGAATGCCTTATTTTAATGTTGCTCGCGACAGTGTAACAGCCCATTAATTCATGCTCGTGTAATGATGAGATGGACAAACTGCTCGATGTCCGTACTTTTATTTGCTGCATTGTCTCTATATCCTAGCTTACATCTCACATTCGCGTTCACTTCCGTAAACAGCGGTCATAAATCAACGTCTCTCTCCCGCTACACTGTTTTATCTGACAAATAGCAATAAACATCGCTAATGACACTCGTGTGAGCGCAAACTAACAGAATCACTGCTGTAAAGTAAACAAACAAACAAATGAATCAGCACCTTACCACTGAAAAGATTTGCGACAGAGCATTTTCTTCGGAGAGCAGAGTGTGTGTCTCTCGCCTTAATATTTGTGTGCGTGTGTGTTTTTGTGAAGGGGGTTTCACACACATCCGGCACAGTGTCAAATTACGTTCGCACACACACACACACACACACACACACAGACACACACCACGATGAGGAAGAAAATGTATTTTTATCTTCGGTATTGAGAATTTCTTTTGCTTTACTCGCGCGCACACACGTGTGTTAGAAGAAACAGTATACGCGCTGTATACACGCGAACCAATACAATGCTCGTTTTTCAAGTTAAAATTGATTAAAAATCTTTGCTCGTCTTGCAGAACACTTGCAAACCGCGTTACTCGTAATCCCAGGTTCCACTGTATGCGATTTCTCCCTCTAGCGTTAGCATTAGCTTATTTAGTGTTTCTGTTGCAAATGAGACGATGCTGTGTCATATGCTATGCTTCACGTTTCGTAAAATAATGTACAGGTAGCTAATACTGACATTTCAAGCTAATTAATAGCTACAGTAACTTACTGTTCTGGGGTTGAATACCAAATTGCTTAAAACGGAAAGTTAAGACACTTTGTAGGATGTAGGATCCCTTGTTCCACACACCAAGTAGTTCCCCTGTTGAGGGGTTCGAGAGGAATTTGGGATTCAGTCTTGCATTAGAGGCTAGTTATCGTTGCAGATTGCGTTAGCTGTGAAACACAACACAGATGATTCAATTCGGACCAATGTAGACGCAATTACTAAGGAGACAAAGTGTTGTTTAAGATGGCATAACATTGTCTTACTGAAAGTGGTAATGTGACTGTTTTGTACAATATGTGGGTTTTGGCGCGGGGATACGGTAACGTCCCTTTTACTGTCCAGAAGTGGACCGGATCATGGCAGACATTGTGATGTCAGGTGCAAGAGGTATATACAGTATAGTAACACCTATGTAAGGATCAGTGAAATAAAAGCATAGAAATTAAGACATGATTGTTAATATTACTTGTGACTACAAGTACAGATTTCTTCGATCTAAAAGTCCCCATAAGGGTTCACAGGGTGTCTGGTTTTAGACAACACGTATGCTTCAGGACCGGGATCCTACAGAACACACCAAATATATCATGAGTGAAAGGTTTCATTCAGATGTGAACAGCAAATAAATACCGTGCCCATTAATCTTAGTAACTTCCTGGTCTAAGTCACAGTGGTTTACGCCGATAATTTGTTTCCACTGTTTTGAGAAATAGAAGATGCTATTTTCAATTTGACTTGAAAATGGAAAAATTGCATGCAGGTTCAAACAAAAAATAATAACCCCAGGGAATAGGAATAAAAACAATCCTATGCACATCTCTTGAGTGATGGCGCTGAGGTTGAGCAACTGTCAGAGCCAAAATTCATAGACTACACTGACGGCGCTAGAGTTAGAGTTATGAATTGTGTCTGAATTGTGCGTTTCCCCCCAATTACTCTGGTTTCCTCCACCAGTCCAAAGACACACTGTGTAGGCTAATTGGTGGTTGCAAATTGCCCGTAGTGTATGACTGTGTGTGTGATCCAATTCTGTGATCCATTGGCGCCCATCCAAGGTGTATCATGTGCTCCCTGGGATATGAATATTGAATTCTATAACAATCATAATCCAACACGATAATCTCTGTCCTATCTTAATGTCTTTATCAGATTCATTAGAGGTTTCTTTTAAATAAATGTTACGAATGTTTCTCCACTGTAGAGGGAAATCGTGGACCAAAACAGGTGTGGAGCTGAGTTCCTCCGCTCTCCACTGGCCAGCAAGCCAGAGTTCGCCCTGCAAGCAGAGCCGTTCTTCACCAAACAGGCTCGAGGTCACCTGACTGCCGTAGCCATCGCTGTGGAAAACGATCACACTATTGCCTTTGTTGGGAACGCCATGGGAGAGGTATTGAAGGTAGGTGTTAAAGAGCTGAAGCGGGAAAAAGAGAAAGTTTGTATAGACGATGCTCTTGGAGTTGAAGCTTGGCTAGAACGCATGTTGTGGGTTTGAATGTGAGTGGAGGTTAAACTGGTTATATAAGAAGTAAAAATGGAAAGCAAAGCGACAACAGAGCTTAAAGCATTTCCCGATGCCAGATATAAGAAGAATTTAGGAACTTATGTAATGAAAAAAAAACATTGTAGGATTGGATATAAAAAAGGAGGCTCTTTTTTATAAATATATAGCGCAGAAATTTTCTAACTTGAAATAATTGTCTGCCAAAATCGTCTGCGTTCACGGAACAGGAAATATTATCCAATAATCATGCAGTGCCAGAAATCTGAAATGGTGCATATGAGGCACCTTCAGGTTGTCTTGGATATAAAAGATAAAAGATATTGACTTTCATTACATGTCCCCTTCTCTGAGACGCACCGTGACTAGAGACGGATGAGAATTGTTTTTAGATCATGAGTCAGTCTTCACATTCAGCTGCTGCTTTCAGTAATGTGGAGAAGCCTCCTACATGGATTCTTCATTAGGGATGGAACTCTGTCAGCTTGAACAGGACAGAGAAGGCTATATTGAAAAACGCCGTGTCTTACTGATAGACTCACGACTCACGAGAATGAGAAGTTCAGGAGGCTATTTTTGGCATTGCTGGTCATTAACCGACTATTCTTTTAGGGATGACATTGTGTCAGGTGTGTCTGAAATACGTGAGGCGCCCTGTGTGGGTTTCGCCTACAGCTTGACGGATTTCTCTTGTCCCATGCTGCACTGTATAATTGCGACCTGCTCCATGTCTATTGTTTTCCAACCACGCAGGTTCATTTGTCAAACAAACCAGAGGTGTACAACAGGGTTCCTGGGGACACCATGGGCGAACGTGTGAATAAGAATCTTTTCTTCGACAAGACCCAGAGTCACATATACATCACTATGGAGAAAAAGGTGCCTGCGCTGAAGTCATTTATCAAGGCATTAAGTCTGTTTGTGTTTGGCAAGGAGTTCATTTCCTCGCCCCGTGGATAATGTTTGATGTTTTACATAAATGTGCTCTAATGTCTTTTTTTAAATGTACACTCCCTGCTAATGTGGCAGGTACAATGTTTTTATAATGAAAGCAAAAAACAAAAACAAAAAGAAGCTGAACTCAAAATAATGTCTTTTGTATTTATTTATTTATTTACTCTTTCGTGCTGGGTATATAGATCACTAAAGTTCCAGTCCAATCATGTCACCAGAAGACTGACTGCAAGTCCTGCGTGGCTCAGAAAGACCCATACTGTGGCTGGTGTGTCCTGGAGGGCAGGTGATTATTATTGATCAGCTGTGGAAATGATTAAATGTCAGGTCTAATGCAAAAAACTTTCATGCTGCCCAAACATCCTTTGACAAAATAGCCAGGTGGATAAGCGTAGACACTTGTCACGGATAATGTGGATCTGAGCTTAGATCAGGACCTAAATGTAAAGATCATATCATACTCTATATGCTGTTAGTTAAGGTGGCACCATGGTAACCTTTCAGATGATTGGATGATTACTGATAATACAAAAAGCGCTGACTGTCACATACACAAGCTAGTGATTATGTGGTACTCATATTTCAATGGTGACTTTGCGAGCCGATTGAGACGTGTGTGTCCTCACGCCCGTACTGTAGGTGTACCAGGAGGTCAGAGTGCAGTCGAGCTGAAGAGAAGAACGGGTGGCTCTGGAGCCCCAGACAGCAGTGCGTGAAAATCGTTTCCTTCCATCCTCCCAACCTCAGCTGCAAGAGATCCCAGCAGGTAACTGCGCAGGTGTCGGAGACGTAATTACCGCACTTATTTTTAAACTTCCTTTCTCGAACAATTGTAAACGCTGAGAGGGCTGATCCACCGTGACTGCGAGGCCACTGCACAATAAAACCATATGGCGAATGTACAGGAACGGATGTAGCGCATGCTAATGCAGCGTTCTTATCTGAGTTAGCCGAGCGATCAGTATTACTGTATGTTTACTCCGTACTTATCGTTTGTACTTTATTACAAGGATTTTATGATTTTGTACAATTGCATTTTGGTTAAATGGAAATAAGCTTAGATAGAGCATTTCATCTTGTGACTTACATTACATTTGCTGCTATATTCTAGTCACCTTGATTATATGCATTAGTAAGATGCATTTTTGTTTCCGTCATCATGTATGTACAAGACTTTTTTCGTATATTATATTAATTATACTTAATACCACATAGGTAACTTTTAATTGAAACAATCTGCATTTGAGAAATGGATGAAAAGTACGTTCTGACTGTCTGTCCATGGCAAACTGAAGCAGTATCTGCCGCACTCTTATTTCTTGTGCACCGAATCGTTTTTGTTCTCAGTATGAGTGTCTTAAAAACCTGATTAATGAGTTGCTGCATCCATACAAAATAATATGTGTGCACTGAAGTTCATTAATTGGCCTTTTTATAGCAGGTGGGATTTAGATCTAACAATTATGTGCTTGAATGGAGACACATGACATTTAAAGACCTGGCACTGAATGCCTCTGCGAATTGAATCTATATGGTAAGATCTTGAACCTGGTTTACTGTCTACTCAAGGGTTTCACATGTTCTTCTCGTTTCGTATGTGTGTGGGTTCTCTTGTTTTCTTGCCACTGTCCAAAAAAAAGCAAATTACCCCTAGGTATTTATATGAATGTGTGCATGGTGTGCAGGATGAATTGACTCAACTTGTGTCCCCAACTTGTGCCCAGTGTCCCCTGCAACCGTAACCTGGATTAAGCAGTTACTTCAGATGAATGAATCTTTTATTTGTTCATGTTGACACTACACTCCTGTGTGAAATAAATGTCCATTGATTTTCCCTTCTGAAACAGCATCTGTATTCACGTTTGCCGTTGCATCCTCTACAAAACCAAAGTACTCAATGACTTCTTGTAGTGGAGCTCCTCAAATGTACTGGCAATCTGATGAATTTCTCGACTTGTCCCACATTAGGTTGAGATCAACATTCCATCGCTACCAAGCATCAGAGACTTCGACAAGATTCACTGCACAATCGGGTCATCCAGTAGTAAAGCTACCATGGTGGACTCGATGGTCAGATGCAGCCTGCCGCCTCCTAACCGGCTTCCTCCTACACCTCCACAGCAAGGTACAGCGGGTACCACTCGCATCCACCATTAAACCATCCACCCCAGACCCCAGACAATCGTGCTAGTCGTAAAACAATTTTCAATTATGCAATTCCTTACAGCTTGTACATACAGTATGTCCACATATAAATTGGAACAGGACCCATGAAGCTGTGTGAAGCTTTTTAATGCAAAGGGCCGCTGTCTCCAACATAAATTTAAGTTGACATTTAATCGAATTTAGTAATATTTAAGATTTACACACATTGCCATGGTTGTGTCAGGATTTCTTAACGTCAAGCCAATTAAGACTGGTATACTGTAAATCACAATTACACGTGTTCCATCAACTGCTAGTGATAATCAAGTCAAAACCCAGGGTTGCCAGATTGAATTGTGGATTTAAACCTGTCTGGACAAACTACAAACCGTTTAAAAATGTGATTCAAGTAAGTAATGCCCTAGAATCAGAATTTTCATTTCATTTAGATTAAGAATATTTTAACTGTAATTGTGAAGCACAGACCTGCCTTCTTGAATACAAGGGGAAATGTCTTTGGTACATAGCATAAATCTAAATGAGGCTTTAGACTTTAGATAAATTTAACTTTGGTTTTGTGGTACATTAGTCACGCTGTGAAGTTGAAGGAGCGTAAGAGAGAAAGAGTTTGATGGAGTGAAAGTACTGTTTGCAGGCATGAAAGGTTTTTCACTATACATACTGTTAGGTTTTTTAATACTTTTACTGCTCTCATTCTTTGCATTTGTCTATTTGAATTTCGTTCAGCCTGCTTCATTTCTTATATGGCAATACTCTGCAGCGTGTGGGTGTGTGGATCGTGCGGCTGGTCTGTGCTTGATGACGGAGGTGTGCATGGACACCTCACGCACCCCTCATGTAGCGTGCATGGTGGTCAGTGATTAGACCACTCTTTACTCTTTGTTTCCTTTGGGCGTCGGCCAGAGGACCTATATGCTTTCTTTGTTCTGTGAATAAAGCAGGGAATATTCGACGCCCATCGTGTGTGCGTGATTGATTGTGTCTCTTCTGACATTGGCAAGCGCGTCGAAACGCAGCCAATTACAGATGTAGCGATTCATCCATTGCATTTTAACCTGAGCATGTACAAAATAATATACACTGTACAATATAACAATATACACACTTTAATTTGTATTTTATCGCTGTGTTTAAAATTAGGCGGCACGGTGGTGTAGTGGTTAGCACTGTCGCCTTGCACCTCCAGGGTCCGGGTTCGATTCCCGTCTCTGTGTGCATGGAGTTTGAATATTCTCCCCGTGCTTGTGTTTCCTCCGGGTACTCCGGTTTCCTCCCACAGTCCAAAGATATGCTGGTTAGGCTAATTGGTGTTCCCAAATTGCCCGTAGTGTATAAATGAGTGTGTGTACAGTATGTGTGTGTGTGTCCTGTGATGGATTGGCACCCTGTCCAGGGTGTACCCTGCCTCGTACCCTAAGCCTCCTGGGATAGGGTCCAGGTCCCCATGACCCTGAATACAGGATAAAGCGGTATAGAAGATGAGTGAGTGTTTTAAATAAAATTTTAAAGAATTAATCAACACAGTAGCTCTGTTTTGGACCCATCAGTCATGTGTCCTTCTGATTGGTTTGAGATGTATTGTTTGCCACTGTAAGATTTGGACGCTGATAAGCTGTTCTTTAAAATGATTTTTGCTGGATGTACTATGGGCTTTACTCGTGGTTATAGTACGATGCAAAATCTGCTTACAAATTAAGGTTAAATGGCTCATTTTATTCTACTTTCATTTCTATCCAGTTAAACCATGATTTCGTTATATAAAGATCTATTGTCTCTATTATACAGCAGCATAAACCTGTAGTGCTGCTTTCTTCAGTTCGTGGTTTGGGTGAATCGATCATTGCTTAATCTGGTTATTTTCTCATTTCCAGACGGCATTAAAAAGAAAACAGTCCAAGCATTGTCATCCTGGCCAGGGCTGATTATTTATTTATTTATTTTTTTTTTTAATGCAACTGACTTCTGTGTTACATGATTGCCAATCAATTCAGAAGTGTTTTGACCAGTATGAGGGCCGTTTAAGTCAGTATATATACAAAAAATATATAAAAATATATAAAATGTTTTAACGAACATGCGGCGAGTAGAATAGCTGATACTTGAAAAGAAGAGACAGATATCTTATCGCCAGCTTGCAGAAGAGATGCATCTGTCTGTGGGAACTGTACACACAATTATTTGCATACACAATTTGCACATTACAGGAACTCGGCTGGGAGTTATTGCCACCTCCCACAGACAGTCCTGTGCAGCGTTCCAGACGTGAAGCAGTGACTCCAGCGTACTAAGAAGCCTTTCTACATTGATGGTATCCAAGCACTAGTGAAACGTTAGAGTAGGAGGAGATTACATAAAGATATAAAGGTAGTGTCTATTTTTGTAACAATGTTCTGTTATTAAGTCCCAGTTTGATTTGAACGCCGCTTGTAAATTTAAAGTTTTTTTTTTCTTCTTCAAAATACCTACTAGTTATCTTAACATCCAGTGGAATCAATTTGACTTATGTTCCTCAGACAGTAACGGTACACACTGGTAGTCTGTTGTACAGATTGTGAACATCAATTACTGTGCATAAGACTCAGGGTTGGGAAGGTCTGGAAACCTGGCAAACCGTAATGCAGTATTTAAAGCCCCTGGTGAAAACAAAAAGCTTTGTGATACAAAATACCTGTAATTAAATCAGCATTTACTCATAGTGGGCTGAAAAAAATTTCGAGGTTGCAAGTCTACCCTGGAAGTCCTGATATAAAACCCTGGGAAGGTTTCCTGTATTGAGAGTGAAGTTACATGCATGATTTAATAGAGTTTTTTGGATGCCTTGCACCACCTGCATGTAGTTCACACCTAATCTCAAAATTGTATTGATGTGTCTGCAGTGTTTTCCAATAACTCTACAATGCAGCCTTGAGAAAAGCTCACGCACATAAGGGGGGAAAGTTTTATATATGTGTGTGTGTGTGTGTGTGTGTGTGTGTGTGTGTGTGTAATGCAGGCTTATGGAAATAGTGTTTTTTGTTTTGTTTTGTTGCTGCTCCGCACAGGTAATTCATGTGAATACGTGAGTTGTGGGGCCATGTCAGGTCACATGATGATTGACAGTGGCGTCTCTGCAGGAATGTAAACAGCTCAGGAAGTGCCAGTACTAGGAAAGTGTGTACGAAAAGGAAAAAAAAAATCTAGAGCAGAGCTTCCTCAGTGCTTTTGTTTACGCACATTTTCCGAGTAATAAGTGTTATGGCTAAATTGTGTCAAATTGTGGTTGGTGTGAGTTCCACTGCTGCTTTTCTTGGCTTTTGCTTTATGCACAGGAGTTGCTATTGCGCCTAACTGCTTTTCTGATCATGTGACAGAAAGAATCGATGTGAATGGATCTTTATGGGTGTGGAGTGGTTTGCTATGAAATGTGGTTGTATAGTAATTTCCGTAAAAAAATTAATACAAATTAATAAGGTTTTGCTGTTGACAACTTTGTGTGTCTGAGGAATAGAATTTGCCAGATTGAGGGAAAGTACAAAAATGGTGCTTATCTCATTTTGCAGAAATTTTGCAAAACTCTTGCAACTCGTAAGAATGACTTGACATTTTCTCTCACATAGATTGTCTATATATCCTTGTACGATCCTCATAAGAGGAACCATTGGGGGATAGTTCTTTTGACAAACTTCTTTTGTTTTATGTAAAGACAATAGTTCATTGTTTTTCATAGAAGTTCATTGTTATCAGGTGCTAATGAAGAGAAATAGTGAGGAGAAATTACCCGGTACACAATGGTTGAGTTAAATTCAATAAAGGAATTAAAGGAATTTTAATGTTGAAAGTACTTGTTTAATAAAGGAAATGTTACCCTTATAATTTACTAACATGTTATATAATAAATATTAGACCGTCAAGACATTTTCTAGACTCAATTTTAACCTTGAAATTAGTTTATTCTTTTGCATCCTAAAAAGAAGTTAAACTATCTGCAAATACATTACTATGTTTTAATAAAATATTTATTCCCTAATAAACTATCATTTTCCCAATGCAGATAGACACAAGTGGGATTGCAAAACACAATGCAGATTTATGAGCCGTTTTGTCATGTAGATATATGAGAATGCTCCCTAACTTCTTTCCTGGGTGATGTTGTTAGTATACTGAGATTTCTGTCCTCTCTGTTTGGCTGTGGAGATTCGGTAGCAGTGCCGGTGAGCATCTTCGTGAACGACAGCGTGGAGGTGGCGTCCCGCGACTACGAGTTCTACGACTGTGCAGCAGCGGTGCGCAAAGCGGAAAATACTCCGTGAGTGGCTTCCTCTCTCTTCTCCCTGTGTCAGCGAGTGTGTCAGTGTTTTGTGCTGACGCTGAGCTCCGAAAATGCACGTGTGCGTAATGAAAACGAGCGTCCACACCAATGAGACTAGCTTTTACTCATAAATCGTAATGCACGAGTGATGCCGGAATTGAATTTGCCACCATAGAGACCTTGAGTTGGATTTTCTGTTCCTTTTCTCCTTTTTCTTTTTCTTTCCACCTCCATACCAAGAACAGGAAATTGCTTTAGTTTCCTATTCATTTATCAAAAGCAAAAGTCAATCTCTTGGGTTATTTTCTTATACTTTTACTGTTGTTTCTTTTTTTTTCAAGCATTCACAGACTTGTGCCTGATGAATGACTTTTGTTTCCTAGGAACTGAAAAGATATGTGTTGTCCTCTACTGTAAATTTACACACTGCTGGAAAAAAAAAAGTAATTATGGAGCGCTGGAGTCTGTGTTAATGCTTCTCTCTCCGTTTTGCTTCAGAGTTTCTGTGTGTGTGTTTTAGTCTCTGTTCTGTGCTTTCTTCATAGGTGTATAGCGTGTGTGAGCAGACTGTGGGCGTGTCAGTGGAATACCGCCGATCACACGTGCTCGGATATGAATGATGCCGAAACAGGGCCTAATATCATCAAACACAGACAGGTGTGAAAAACGAATAAACCTCATTTACTCGTTTGTCTGCACATAGTAATTGTTAGCTTTCAGAGATTTATTGCGGTGTGTTGAATGAACAGATTATGTTGCAGAGCCAGGATGTAGTTCTAAATGTTAGAATCTTAAAGGAAAACATATTACTTATTTGCATGTTTTATTTGCATAAATAGGGAATAAACTGACTGGAAGTTGGAATACATTAAATTGTTCTTTTTTCCCCCGCATAATGTAAATGATTCAGATCATCAAAAAAATGTATATTAAACAAGGATAACCCAAGTAAATACACAATGCAATTTTTAAATGATTTCATTTATTAAGGAAAAAAAGCTGTCCAAATCTACCTGCCCCTATGCACAAAATAATTGCCCCCTTGCTAAATCATGAACAAACTGTGATTTTTGGAAAGCTGTTTCTGTTAAATTTCACTTGCCACAAAATCACTTGCCTGATTACTGCCAGACCAGTGAAATCAAGAAATCACTTGCTAGAGAACACAAAGCAACACAATCTAGAGAATTTCAAGAAAATATGAGAAACAAATTAATTGACATGTATCAGTCTGGAAATGGTTACCAAGGCATTTCTAAGGCTTTGGGACTCCAGTGAACCACAGTGAGAGCCATTATCTACAACAACAAAAAAGAAAACTTGAAAAAGCGGTGAACCTTCCCAGCAGTGGCTGGCCTACAAAAATGACTCCAAGAGCACAATAATGACTCATCCAGGAGCTCATAAAAGACCCCAGAACAACTTTTAAAGAACTGCAGGCCTCACTTGTCTGCAATAAGAGGGAGAATGGGCAAAAAGGGCATCCATGCAAGAGTTCCAGGGCAGAAGTCACTGCTGGCCGAAAAGAACACGAAGGCTCGTCTCACATTTACCAGGAAATATCGTAATTATCCAAAAGAGTTCTGGGCAGATATTCTGCGGACTGGAAACTTTTTAGAAGGTGTGTGTTCTGTTACATCTAAAACTAACACAGCATTTCATTAAAAAAAAAAAAAAACATCATACGTATAGTCTAACATGGTGGTAGTGTGATGGACTGGGATCGCTTTGCAGCTTCAGGACCTGGACGACTTGCTATAATCGATGAATGGATTATGCAGTAGGACAATGCAATGAACCAGCAACTCGACCTCTGAATGGCTCAAAAAATATTCAATTATGGTTTAGAGTGGCCTAGTCAAAGTCAAATTGACTCAATCTTATATCCGATTGAGATGCTGAAAAAACTGTTGAAAAAACTGTTCATGCTCGAAAACACTTCCATGTTGCTAAATTAAAACAAGTCTGCTAAGAAAAGTGGACCAAAATTTCTCCACAGTGATGTAAAAGACTCTGCAATGTTGCAATGTTATCGCAAAAGCTTGCAGTTGTTAGGTTTAGGGGGCAATTACTTTTTCACATATTTTCAGACAGCTTTTTTTCCCTTGATAAATTATCTTCTTTCAAAACTATTTTGTTCGAGTAATATTCAAGTGTGTTCGATGATCTCAATCATTTACTGTAAGAAATCAGGAAGGAGGATATCGGGAATCAAGAATACTTTTTCACAGCACTGTGAATTTCTTTTTTGCTAAATTAAGGCATGTGTGTGTTTTTTAGATTAAGAAATGTCCACGGTTTGAAAACCCAGATCCCATCCTCATCCCAGTGGGTTACAAGACCCGCATCAGTTTCGAAGGAGTTAACCTGGAGCCCTACAGGGTGAGCTATGTATGATTTCATCTCGAATGTCACAAAAGCCTTTACACCATTTCTCACTTTAAGCATGAACTTCTATAGTGTTCCCCTGCACATTCAAGCCATTATCTAATCACCCAATCATGTGGAAGGAGCACAATGCATGAAATCCTGCAGGTCCAGGTTCGTTGCTTGAGTTTTAAAATATTCACAATAGACTTTTCAGAATGATAAGAAAAAAGTGACCGTGTCAGTTTGACCTTGGGCTGGTCGCTGCTCCCGGACTAGGCGATTTTAGGTGGTTTCACTCAAAGCAGAGTCTTTAGAGCTTATACACATGGACAGTGAGATGAAAATCATTCAGCACCAGGTCTTAAAGGGAACATGTTATGTGTTCTATTCACATGGGTCTCTAGGGTATGTACATGCAACAAAAGAAGAAAAAAAAACCATCCTCTCCACTTTTTTTTTTCTTTGATTTGCGTACCTTTTTTTTTTTCATCTAAAATATATAACAAAAAAAGGTGGTAATTTGTTAAAGACCCTTCCCCGGCTTGGAGCTCAGCCCCTCCCAGGAGTCGCCATTTTATAAGCCTACTTGTGCTGTGAGGTAGAGATTTAGAGCTCTGTCGTCGACTGTAACTAAGCTAACTGCTAATGGCTAACCTAGCCATCTTAGTTATATTGTTAAACATTGAACTAAACGGTGTTGTGGCAGCACTGTGGCTTCTCACATCCAGGGTTAAGGGGTTGGATTCCCGCCGCGGGTGTTTGTGTGCATGGAGTTCCCTTTCTAGAAAGGCTATCTCTCGATGCTGCGTGAATACGCTATGGGAATTGTTTTGTCATGGCGCCGGTCGTGAA
>JAOTQY010000010.1:2860317-2872633 GCA_026413445.1 Dolichallabes microphthalmus
ATTAATGTGGGAGCACTAATACCTCTCATCCCTCCCCCCTGATAGAGCTCGGCCAATTTAGCTCTCTCTGTGCCTCCGGCTGTAAGAGGAAAACAGCATCACCGGGATTCGAACCTGCGATCCCAGATGATAGGGTGAGTGCCTTAACCCACTGCGCCACTCGGAGGCTGAACTGCCACGTGTTTAATTAAATAACTGTCTAGCCATCCATTAAAGTACAAGTCTGAAAGTAACATTGATTGATGAGAAGTAATTATTGCTTCCTCCAAGCTGAGGATCACGTCACTATGCCTCGACTAGATGTAATGAAAACACCATTTCCTATCTCTAGCATGATGATAAGAGTTTGTCTCCACATGCTTTAAGAATCCTGTGATGCTACACTTCTGGACTTCTGTGTGTACAAATCTTTTCATCTGTTCCAGTCGAGCGTTCAGTTTGATGTGCGTGCGGATGTGTGCGTGTCGGGAACGTCCCCGGAGAGCGTGTCGCGCCTGTTAGAGGAGCTGGCGCAGTACGGCACACATTACCTTCGCCTGAGCCGCTTCTCTCTGGGCTCTGCTGATAAGAAAGGCCTGGTGTTTCAGGTAATGGCCCTCCATGCATCGTCTCTAACCTTGGGCTTTTTTTTTTTTTTAAGCCAAGGACAAGTTGCTGTCTAGGCTGGTCTGGCGTCAGCTTTCTGTTCCATCCTAATTTGTATTTTAAGACAAATGACGAACCAAATAATGGTGTGATTGTCTTTGTGTGTGTGTCAGGCTTTTACAGGTGGCCTGCGGCGCTATCTGCATTACTACAGAGCGTGTGTATTGTGCACGCCTGCCTCTCTCAGCCTCCTCACAATCGGCTTCCATTTCTGCAAGCTGGGTCGACAGCTCAGGTAAGAGCCGTGGCTTTTACAGCGTCACGCCTTGTTTTAGTTTTATTAAGAGCATGAACGCCAGTGCGACAATGCTTATTCTCCCCTCTCCGGGTTGTGGATCAGGTACCTTGCAGAGCTGTGCTGTGTAGATCCAGGTGCTGCTGGGGCACGCCAGGCTACGTTCCCTGTGGTGAGTATCGTTAGGGGTCAGTTTTGAATCATATATGAGGTGCTGCTTGTAACAGGTGGAGTTGTGCTGTTCCTGTAGGGGGTGAAGCTTCTCTCGTACCTGTATAACGAAGCACAGAGCAACTGCAGTAATGAGAACTACCCTGTGCTGCTTTCTCTGCTCAAGAGCAGCTGTGAGCCTTACACACGGTCAGTGCTTGCCCCCCCCCCCTTCTCTCTCTCTCTCTCTCTCTCTCGCTCTCTCTCTTTATTTATCCCTCAGTCGATCTATCTATGTATCCAGTGCGTTCTCTTTATTTTCGGATCAGTCCTCCAAGAAGTACAACGACAGCTTTTGGCCAGAGAGGAGCAGACACTCTTTAAATGAAGCCAGTTACAGCCTGATTAAACAAATTCTAAATTATGAGTCCCTCGCACGTAGTCTAACTTTGAATTACTTTCCTCTGGACTGCTGAAACGTACTCGGGAAAGAGTTATTGATTTAGTCAGCGATTGATTTTTCCAGAAATTATTTCCAGGACATATGGTACATCAAGTTAATGGGAAACGCTGAGGCTGATGGGGTTGAGCGTAATCTAGCACCGCTCTTGCTGAAGGTAGTGTGTCTCAGCTTAAATGATGACATTGCTTCAGGCTTACGTAGCAGATGCATGCCCTATGTAGAAATGAACATCTCTACGGAAAGGTCTCGTACTCGGTTTACACATACTGAAAAAAGAATTCGTCAGGATACCTCCACCGGGCAGCTTTTCACCGCTATAAATGAAGTCGGCACTCAACACATGCACTCCATAAAAAACGCATATTTGTGGAACCTACACTTGTTTGCACAACATATCGATTGGAATTATTTATGAATTCTGCTTTGCTCTTGGTATTCATGACACTCTCGCCTGAAGCTGGTCAAACACTAGTGAAATTTGAGGTTTATTTTCTTCCAGCAAACAATGCTGAAGCAGATGAATCTGTTCTAATCACCATGTGTAGGTTTGTATCAGACTGGGTGTACAGCGGAGTCTTCAGAGATGTGTATAAAGAGTTCCTGATCCAGGTGAACGAGGACTACCTCAGCTACAGAGGTGAGCGTGCATGTTTGGGAAGGAATGTTTCACTGTTTAAGTACAGCAAATGTATACAGCGCACACGTGGATTGAAGTTTGTTATGCATTCCGAGCACGACTCTCCCTCTGTCTCTTTGTAGATAAGCATTTCTGGGTGCAGGGCTACACTCTGATCTCGCAGGATGCGGAGGACTGCGTGCCCGTGTTCCTTCGCCATATCGCCAGCGACGTTTATGTCTGTGGAAAAACCATCAACCTGCTGAAAATCTGTTGCCCACAGGTCTGATGTTCAAAGTCAAGCACATGCTGTGGTGTTGCAGAAACAAGACTCTGCTAATTGCATAAACCGTCTGCTCGCCTGTTGTTAGTTAATCATTTAAGTGCATCTGTGGCGGCCTGGGAAAACCCATCCACGTGATCTTATTTTGTCATTTTTCTACTATATGTTTCTAGTTCTGAATACCTCATCTTTTGCATATTATCTAAGTCAAAAGTAAAGTGTTTAATTTACTTTCTGCCAGGAGTGAAATGATTGAGGGAATGATTGAAAGATTCAATTTTAATGACGGTACAGGAGCAACTGATTGTGCATACGTCTACTTCCCTATAAGACTACATGGCAGAGTTGGCCCATCGAAGACAGTCGAGGCACGTCAGCACCAGGGGTGGGAGGCTCACCGGGAGCTGTAGTGGTTTACTGGTTTTGGTTAGGGAAGTTACTGATCAGGTTGGAGGTTCAAGCTCCAGCACCAAGCCACAAGCTGCCACTGTCATGTGCCTTGAGCAAGGCCCTTAACCCTCTCTGCTCCAGAGGCACCGTATCTTGGCTGACCCTTTGCTCTGGGCCGAACTTCAAGGCAAACTGGGATTTGCAAACAAATAAAGGCTTCTTCTTCCTTGATATGACATGTGGCAAGCAAGGTTTTAGACATCTTAGGCAGACTGGGTGCATTACCTGGTGCGTTTGTAAAACTGGTTGCTTACCAGTTACCTTCCATCATTCAGCATTCAATTTTCCTATTCTATAAAAAAAACATTTATTGTGCAGTGTAAGAAGTAGCAGTATGTTTTTCCTAGCTACTGTAGCTACTGCCCTCTTCCTCACTGATACGTATGCTTGGCTAGTGTCAATGTGATTGACAGGAAAAACAGTTTCCTGTCCTCCAACACAGACAGTTTTGCACTTTTGGATTCCCAGCGATGGATGGCTGTAGTGTTTTTAGGAAGTGTGATCGCCGCATTACACAAGCGCTGATATATTGTACCACCAGCAGCCATATTATTTATCGTTTTTCTTTTTGTCACAGTTTTGTGTAAAATAGATGTCAAAGTATGTTCTAGACAGAATATCCAATTTTGGCCAAACCCAACTGTCGCGCCCCCCCTCCACACACACAATCACATCTGATGAGTTTCCCATACCAACACACAGATATAGATTTTGTCCTCATGACAAATCCTGCGTCAGATCTCGTTCTCTTGAATTCATTCCAGCTCAGAGAGAACATGAATAGGGCCAATATGAAGATCACAGCACATGGCAATTAGTTTGACCAATTACACAGGGGACAAAAACATAAAAGATGATAATTAAAATAACACTGATCTGAAAGAATAGAAGCAATCAGGATTAAGCCTAGCGAGTGCCAGTTCCAGCTGTTATGGAGGTGGAAAAGAAACCTAAGCCTTACGTGTTCACATCCTGTCTCTCTGGCAGCATTATATCTGGTCGGAGGTGCCTGTGCCGCGAATCGCCGTGACATTCTCTCTGAGAGAGGTGGAGGAAATCGAAAGAGATTGCGCCGTGTACCGTGGCCGCATGGAGACCATTGCCAAGCACAGCGCCATCAGCAGAGAGGAGCAGGTACTGCACTGGCACTGGCTGCAACAAATTCACAAATGTTTCTAATGTGAAATGAGGCATATTGGAGAAAAAGCTTTAGTTTTTATATTCCGTCCCACAACTCTTGGTGGTCTTGGCTGATTCTAGATGTGACAAAAAGCACTGATTTTTCACTTAAGGCGCTGTGATGATCTGTGAGAAATGAAGTATACGATCCATTAACACATTTTTAAGCGGAATGCAGGACATTTAATGCTAGGGGGCTGAAATGTGCTCGTTTTTTTTATGATGACTCTTATACTCATTCTTTTTCCTCCCTATCTATTTCCCTCTTTCATTCTCTCTCTATCTCTCTCTCTCTCATACTTTAGGCGTTGCGTACCGAGCTGGCACGCCAAGAGCTCATCAATCAGGTCAGCGAGTCAGCAGCCAAGACGCTGGAGAGCATCCGAGGTCAGCGCGCGCGTCCCCTGCGCCGTATCCATCACAACACTCTTCTCTATCGCTTCTCCATGTTAGCGAAATGAGATACAGCCAGTTATATAACAAATGCTGCTCTTTTAATGAAATATGTCATCAGCTTATTGAGCCTCAAGACAAGTGAGACAGGAAAATATGATCTCAAGCTGAAATGGGGGCACGACGGGGTCATCTGCCGAACGAGTGTTCGAAAAAATTTATTTGTTAATTTGTTAAAAGTGAGTTCCAGTTTTATTCCAGTCAGCCAAGCAGAACAATTAGTCCAACGTGAAACACATGTCTCTGTTCGACATGTGCAGAGCCAAAAGTGTAACGCAGTCTTAGACCAGGCGTGTGCGCACATTTCCCGCAGGTAGAATTTCATGCATTCATAACCACATGCGAGAGTAACTAAGCGAGCCTAAAGGGAGTGAAAAGAAAAACAAAAGGCAAGTTAATGACCTTAAATGGTTGCTGAGAGCTCACTGTGCTCTTGCACCCCCTGCAGGCCGCCAGGTGTCACAGCGTCTGGCTGAGGAGGCTAAGAAGAGAGAACGCTTTGAAGAGCTGAGGCAGCAGCTAGAGCTCGACCAAGAGGTGAGAGGTTCAAGAGAACATAAGTGCTTGTCATTCTGGAGACATAAATGGAAAAGTATGTAATTAAAATTCAGGAAGAGTGTTGGCTAATTTATCCCAGAGCTTTAAGTACCCTGTCTGGCTTTTTAGTCTGCTTCAGGCACTTCAGATCTGAGACAGTTCCTAGTTATGAACATAAATGTAAAGTGTGTTTCATGAGGTACAAGTTATTTTAAAACTACAAAGTATTTCTTATAGTAGGGATGGTTTTCTGAGTGTCAAATGTACATGTAATGTGGTACTTCGCACTACACCATTGTGGCTATTAGAGCAGAGTTATGTCTCGTCTTCACAATCAGATCTCAAGCAAATAGCAGTATTTTCCCCTTTAAGCATCAGCATGAATTTCAACTCACGGTTTTATCTTTCCAGGGTTGTTGTTTATGTGTATAGTTATTTATGACCTCTGCTACACAGCTATATTGATATTTATTGCAGAGGAGGAAAGAGTGTGATTTATGATTTGTTTCGTTTTTGCATTTAAAAATTCCATTAGTGAGTCCAGAATAGCAGCCTTTCTTTGTAATCATATAAAAGATTCTAATAATGAAAGATAAGGTGCCGGGGGATAGAATAAGCACATCAGTCTATTGATTTACTATCTTAAAACCAATTAATCTGTAACCCAGTTTTTGCTCTTTCATGGATAACATTACAATTAATTGACTAAGACAGAAATATGTGTGATAAGAAAGCTTTGCGTTACCTTAATCCTGTTTCACAGCTGGTGTTCATACAAGTGATTCACCATCATCCTCATCGAGTGTGAATAGTTTAATGTCATTCTGCCTGCCTTAATCAAGCGAGTGAACACATTACAGTACATACTACACAGGACTCTACAACTGTACATATTGGGTAAACATAACTTTACAGTTGTCTTATTTTGGTATGTGAGTGTTTTATAGTATTTTCACATAATCATAGTCTTTTTATATCATTTCCGTAACATATTTTGTGGAAACATGCTAACAGAAACAGAAGGATAAACATGTGCTTTCAAGTAAGTAGACAGATTGTGTGTAATTAGTTTGATATGAAAGAAACCAAAGAAAATCTGTTTGTAAAACCAGCAGTTTATACAAAAGAAACTCTTTGCTTGTCAAGACAGACTTTTGGACATACAAGATGATCATCTGACTTCCCTGATAATTCCCATCCTAAAAAAATAGTGTTTATATAGAGGTAATTGGATAGATGAGTAAGAAGCTAGATAAGTAAGTAGGAAGGTGGAAAAGTAGATGGGCAAACAAGTAGGACGCTAGTTAGGTAAATAGGAGGTGTAGGAAGCTAGATAAAAGGGTAGATAATTAAATGGTAGGTATGTGGGTGGGTAAATAAAGATGTAGGTAGGTAGGAATTTGTGTGTGCATAGGTGCTTAAGTAGACAGGTAAGTAAGTACAGTAGGAATCTGTGTAAGTATGTAGGTAATTAAATAGCTATCTACAGTATTTATGTTGGTACAGTAGGTAAGTAAACAGGTAAATAGACAAGTACGTAGGAAGTTAGGTAAGACAAGTAATTAAGTAACTAGATAAATAAACAACTAGGTGTGTAGATAAACAGGTACAGAAGTAGGTTGTTAGGTAGGTGGGTAAGTAGGTGGTTAAGTAAATTGGTAAGTAGATGGGTAAGATAGCTAAGAGGGGTATTTAAGGGGGTAGGTAGATAGGCGAGTAAATAAGTAAGTACTTGAGTAGTGAGTACTCAAATCTGTTAAAAAAAATGTAAATAAAAAAATATATTGTGTGCATTTTGTAAGGCTCAGAGTTTTGTAGAACAAAAAACTACCTTTAATATATATGTGATGTTTAAGTCTTGAATTGAGTTGATATCATCAAGTTAATTTACTGTGATATTAGTAAATGCAGAAAAAGTGAATAACAGGAATCTGTTTGCAGTGGCGCAGTGCTGTTAAAAGGAAGGAGCAGGAGGATGACTACAGTTTCGCCCGAGAGCTTAGAGACCGAGAACTGAGGCTGCAGGCCCTCGAGGAACAACTGGAGCGCAGGGCACGGTAAGACCAATAAGCTCGGGCTTCCGAGTGGCGCAGTGGTAAAGCAATCGCACTATCATCCAGAGATCGTGAGTTCAATCCCCAGGTGATGCTGTAGCCTCTCGCAGCCAGAGGTCTGGAGAGAGCTGATTGGCCGAGCTCTCTCAGGGGTGGGATGAGAGGTACTTTTCCCACATTAATCAAGGCTCTACAGCCAATCAGGGGTGTCTGTGAGCTCACGCAAGTGGAAGGAGCGGATAGCGCTGTCCTCCAAATGTGTTATGTCACTCCCAACGGTGCGTGAGTGAGCAGTTCGAGAGAGAAAAAAGCGGTCAGTGACGTCACATGATTCTGAGGAAACATGTGATGGTCTACGGCCGTCCCGACTGAGGTGTAGTAATTGGACATGACTAAAAATAAGGAGAAAATCAGGGGGAAAAAAATCCAAAGAAATATATATAAAATAAAAAAAGACCAACAAGCCCCTTCGTTTCATTGCCACTGCAGGCATACTTGTATACCATTCACATGGTATACTGTTAATTGGTTTTTGAACAGTGTGTGAAGTACACTGTGTGTATGTGTGTGTTCAGGATGGACTTGATAGCGCAGTACAGTCGTCTGTCTGAGGAGGCAGCTAAGAAAGAGCGCAGGGCAATGTGGAAAGTACAGAGGATAAGACTGCATGTAGCCAGAGTGAACTTCCTCCAGCAGGACCAACGCATCATACAGGTATGCTTGTGACTGTTTTTGTAGTGCTTGGAGCACCTTTCCCATTTATTCTGAATCAGTGGCTGTTGTACCCTATCATGCCCAGTGTAAACAACATTTCAAATGTCTGCCCTACTCTTTGCAATTTTATTGTATTTTAATATTATCTGATAAAATTTGCGCTCAAATATCTTTGTACTTTTATTCGTCAATCATTATTCTACTCTAGTGATTTTTTTTTTTTTTCAATTTTTACAATTTTTGCTTTGTTTCTGACCTGTTTCGACTGTAAATATGACTATGGTTATGTTCCAGGCTATGCTTGAGCGGTATCTTTTAGGACAGGAATGCCCCAGTCAGGATCCAGTTCAGGCATCTCACACTCCTGAGATACAAATAAAAAAATTGCCCATGGTGCAGGAACTCCACGATTCTGCTCTGCCTACTTGCACTTCTGCACCTCCTGCTGTTCTCCCTGGCTCCACCAGGAATGTTGATGCTCTGATTTCAGATCAAATTGACATTACAGATTTCCTCCCAAAACCTCAACGCTGTGCAGACAGTATGGCAGTAACCCAGGCTCTACAGGACCTCAGCTCTGACCTCTCAGAATTCACCAGAAATCCTGACTTGGACTATGACTTTTCATCACCCTACAGCCCGCTGGAATGCCTTAGGCCCCAGTCGTGCTCTACTCATCCATGCCTCTCCCACCAAGTCCTAGAGCCTGAGGCAAGTCAACATGACCCCCCTTCAGAAACTTCACATCATCAGGAGGATAGTGCTGCCTCGGGGCAGGCGTCACAAGCTAGAGTGAGTGAATTGGAGCCAATGGAAGAGACACAAGAGCAAAACGTGGCCCGACATAAATGTCTGGAGACAAACAAACTGTGTGAAAAGGAGTTATATGGAGATGATAAGGAACATTCAGCATGTGGTGTGGAGTTGGAGTCAAAACGACAAATGGATGGCATAGCAGAGAAGGCCAAAGATAGTGGGCAGCTTGCTCAGCCCCCTCGGACATCAGCTGAGAATATTCCAATAGATCCAGTTCTGATCATTGGCACTAGTCAAGACTTTGATGTCCAAAGCAAATCTAAGAGCAATCTCTCGGGGGTAACAAGTATTTCCTCCCCCAGTACTGCCCAGGGCCAGTCTGTTAATACTAACATAAGGACTGATGGGCTTTTTTCTGACTCTACTATGGTCCTCCCTTCACCAAATATCCATGGTCATGCTTCTGATGCACATATTAAAGTCGGGGAGCTGGTTTCTGAGGTTACCGTGGCTGTTCCCTCACCAAATATCCATGGTCATGCTTCTGATGCACATATTAAAGTCGGGGAGCTGGTTTCTGAGGTTACCGTGGCTGTTCCCTCACCAAATATCCATGGTCATGCTTCTGATGCACATATTAAAGTCGGGGAGCTGGTTTCTGACGTGAGTACGCCAACTGCTTCTCGAAATGTCCATGGGCATGTCTCTGATGCCCATATAAAAATCGGAGGGTTGGTTTCAGAGGTTCTTGCTCCACAACCTTTGCAAAATGTCCATGGTCATGCCTCTAATGCTCACATAAAAATTGGTCAGCTTGTTTCTGAGGTCTCTACTCCAACCCCTTCCCCTAATACCCATGGCCATGCATCAGATTCTCACATAAAAGTGGGAGAGTTCGTCTCAGACATTGCTCTATCTCAACCTCGTTGGAGCAAACATGGCCATTCCTCAGACAGCACTCTTGAAGTGGGCTGTCTGATTCCAGAAACTAAACAAACACCTCCCCCATTGCCAGGCAGTGCTTACGGTCACTCCTCAGACTCCACACTAAAGGTCGGCTGTGTTGTATCTGGACCAGACCCGCTGCCTTCACCCCTCCCTGGTAGTGCATATGGGCATTCATCAGACTCGACACTGGGAGTGGGGTGTGTGGTGATGGGGGTACAGGTCCCTAAGCAGCCCTATCTCCCGGGTAGTGCCTATGGACATTCCTCTGACTCAAGCCTGGGTGCAGGCTGTGTGGTACAAGGGATCATGCCTGGAAGCTCTTACAGTGATGCCCCTCAGACAGGATTCAAACTGCCCACAGAGGACAAGAAAAAGCAAGACAGCCAAGAGGCACAAGGTAAGAACAAAAAACGTTTACCGATGTCACATTCTCACATTAAGATAACCGCCTACCTGGTGCTGGTGGCTTAGTGGTTATCATGATCACCTTGTATCTCCAGGATTGAGGGTTTGAATCTTGCCTCTGGTTTCTATTTGTAGTTGTATGTTAAGTTGTATATATCTTTGGGTACTTTGGTTTTTTAACACAGTCCAAATCTTCCCAGGTGTTTCTAAATTGCCTGTAGTGTATGAATGGGTATGTGAGTTTGTGCACTTGTGCCCTGTGATGGGTTTGTGCCCAATCCTCAAATGTGTACCCTGCCTTGTACCCCAAGTTCCCTGAGATAGGAACAGGTCCCCTGAAACCCTACATAGGAAACGTGATATAGCTATTAAATGGATGGCATGGATAATTGCAAAACCAGTAATCAAACAAAGGTAAATACAGAAAGAGAAATTGTTAGTACCGCTCGGGGACATGAGGATATAAAATAGGTATTGAGATAAACTGCGGCATAATACTGTGTTCTGTTACATTTTTAGTACTTCACACTGAACCGCACTAGCAAGTAGTTATTGCCTTGAATAACAGAATTAATTGATTTATTTGTTTATTTATTTACAATTAAAGTTGAACATCCTCCATTTAGTCTTGCTTTGGTGTATGGTAAGACAAAAACTATATTGTGACGCAAAGATATTTTAGTCATGTGAAATCATAACATTTTATACTTGGTATTAATATTAGTGCTATATTATAAGAACAGTAACAGTAGCTGCTGTACTTTTTAGTATCTACAAAAACTAAGGATGTAACAAGGCCCAGGAAATATAACTGGTACTGGAATAGATTTTAACATTTTTAACAAGTTTATAACATATTAGTTGTTTACCAGCATGTTAAGGGGAAGAACATTACTCAGCACAGACTTGTACCTTGATTAAAGGTTGTAGCTGCATTCTGCATTTACACTGATTTACAAAAACCTGATGTCTGAGCTTGTCCTTCCAAATGTTGCAGGAGCCACAGCCGCTCCCCAAACTCAGCTGCTCACTCTGGACGAGGGTCTCACTGCCTGGGCGCAGGGGCTAGGACTGTCCCCCTCAGAGAGACCAGAGGACGACTATCTCATCAAGCTGGCCTCTCAGTACCATGCCGAGCAGTACGAGGATTCCTACAGGCAAATGAGTGAGTGTGTTTTAACCGTAATTTATGCCTGTTGCGTGTATGATATATTATTACAATGCTTGAGATGTTCACTTACACCGATCACTTGTACTGAATCTGACTTAACCCTATAGTCTTTGCCTCCGTGTGTGTGTGTTGGTTAGTGTCAGCCCCTGAAGCTCAGCTCCTACAGCAGGTGACCCGTGGGCCAAACGGACTCCCAGCGGACTCCACTCTGCACTGCGCAACAGACTCGACTGCTGTGCAGCTGAGTGAGATGATGCCCCTCCCTGTGCTCATGAAACACTCGGTCACGACCCCACTCATCACACAGTGAGTGTATTAGCGTGGTTGTTAAAATGCTAATAGCTTTTCTTTAAGTAGATTGTTTTGTTCTATTATCACTTCAGTTATACTCAGTGATTTTGGCAGGGTTTGATGATGCTCGCAGTTTTAAAACTTGAAGTACAAATTAACACCTCAGAGGTGTTTTCCCAAAAGTCATATACCCATTCCACCTGAATGCTACTGCAAGAGGGGAGAGCCTTGTTGATTAACTAATAAGTAGAGATTCTGACTGGTTGGATTGATTTTTTTTTTTGACAGTTTGACACACACATATACACACACAGCACATTCAAAGTTTAAAGCTTATCAGTGAATCTGCTCTTCCCAACTGGCTCAAATATGCAGTGTGTTATGGTACAGAACACCACAAAATGGGAAGATTTGGGAGTAGATTCTGAAGACTTGCCCCTTCTGGAGGTGGTGTGTGTGTCTGGCAGAATAATTGCATCAGTTGTTTAATGTTGAGTAATGAATCTCTCTCTCTCTCTCTCTCTGTCTCCCTCCCTCCGGTCTTTCACCTCAGTTTGTCAATGGTGAATAAGGCGGTGGTGGATTATTTCTTTGTGGAGCTGAGAGTGGAGAAACACTTTGAAGTGCTGAGGCACTTTTTACTGATGGAAGATGGGGAATTTGCACTGTCGCTAACTGACCGGCTCTTTGAAAAGGTGAGAGCAGAACATCAATTGTACAGCAGCCTGGGAAAAAAAAAACTTATTTAGAGCTTGTACCTCAAGAGCGAAAGTTTTTCCTGTTTTTCCATTCTGTAAAAGAACTTGAGGTTTCCAAAAAACAGACATAATCTGTACACTACAGTGGTGTAGTGGTTAGCACTGTCGCCTTGCACCACCAGGGTCCGGGATCGATTCCCGTCTCTGTGTGCATGGAGTTTGCATGTTCTCCCCGTGCTTGGTGGGTTTCCTCTGGGTACTCCGGTTT
>JAOTQY010000010.1:2912490-2929266 GCA_026413445.1 Dolichallabes microphthalmus
CGTCTAACTGTGAGTACTCACCTTTTTGGCTTTGCTTTCTGATTGAGTGTGTGTTTATAGGACGTGGGTTAGATTGTCTCTTTCCCTTGCTCCCCTTTCGTGAGAGTCCTTAGATTAAATAGCGTGATTATCCTGCCTATTTGTGTTCCTCCGCGTTTGGGTTTACCATTCACGCAACAAAGGGCTAACCGCTAAGCTACATCTTCTGGTCACCCCAGGTTATTTCTGACAGTTGGCAACAAGTTATGCGTCTATTTTCAAGGATCAGGCATTCGAGCAACCTTTACCAGGATCGTCATTTACAATACTTACAGCTTTTTTAACCAATCAAATGTTTTTGAAAGAGTTTCATCAGGGTTTGACGCCTTCATTCTTGTCAGTCCAAGTTTGACGTGAACACCAATCATAAATATCTTTATATGCAGGAAACAATTTAAATGTTACAGCTTAGAATATTATTAAAGTTTAGGCTCAAGAATATTTTTACAGCGCGCGCATATGTGTGTGTGTGTGTGTGTGTGTGTGTGTGTGTGTGTGTGTGTGTGCGTGTGTGTGTTTGTGTTTGTGTGTGTGTGTGTGTGCCATTGCCAGTGACTAAGCATCATCTACTGTACAATCCACTCTCCTGTTATTATCTCTTTCACTATCTTTGTATCTCTATACGGTAATGAAGCCTTCAGCGCTGCACCTGGCCAGTTCACTCCTCCTTAGCACTCGCACAGTCTGCATCTTCACTCACACCTGTTTCAGTTTCACCCATGTTCTGCTCTTTCACAGGTCACACACTTCCATGCTACATTTAGAAAGGTTGTTAATCTTCATGTTTTATAGCGTCCACAGGTGAGTCAGCATGTAAGAATACTTTGAAATGGCTCACGAACACAAAATGTAATGTGCTCAAACACGTAACATGAACACATATCACGGCAGGTACTGAAAAGGTTCTAGTGCTAGTCTGGGCCTGTACCACATCCAAGCTACATTTAGTGTGATCAAATCCCTGACATACAGTAGGTGTGAGGATAAAACTCTCTGGAATTAGCAGCGCTTTATACAGTAAGTTAACAAATCCTTCGTTGGCCTCATAACACACATTCAGATTTGTTCAGAGGATACTCCTGTGAGATACAGACAACATGAAAAACTATTGACAGAACCATTGTACAGAGCAAGGAGACCATTTAGCAGGCAATACATCTATGCAAGCTGGATTAAGACATTACATGTAATTATTTAAACAAAACTAATACATGGTTTTCATTTATTAACCTTCTACACTGCTTATCCTGTGTACAGGGTCGCATGGGGCCTTAGGATACCAAGGGGTCCACCCCAGGATACTTAGGTGATAATCTATCACTGGGTTCACACACAAGGGAATTTAAGAACACCAGTTAAACTAATCTCCATGTCTTTGCACTCTGGAGTCCCCAGAGGAAACCCACTAAGCACGGGGAGAACATGCACACTCCATGCACACAGACCTGAGGCAGGGCTCGAACCCTCAACCCTAGAGTTGCAAGGCCACAGCGCTAACCACCACATCACCATGCCACCTGCCCAATATGTGTCATCTTTAACTAATATGTTTGTTTGTTGTACTTGCAACAGTTCATTCCTATTTGGAACATCAAAATTAAATGCTGTTATTTAGCATAAGTGCTTGAACAATTGAAACAAAACTGGCAGCAGCTTGCCAATCCATCGCAGGCACACACACATACACTCACACACATATTCAAACACTACACGCAAGTTGGGAACACTAATTAGGCTAAATCTGCATGTCTTTGGACTGTGGGAAGAAATCCACCAAGCACAGGTAGAGAATGCAAACTCCATGCAGACAGACCCAAGGTGGGAATCAAACCCGGACCCTGAAGGTGCAAGGTGACCATCATCCATAAAGACAAATAAATGAAGTGTCAATTAAATCACTGGCCATTCAAATATTTTTCAAATATGTGTAATATTTCAAACCAGTATAAAAGTCTGACATTATTTGAAATCATACAGTGTACAGTATGTCTGAGATGTGAATTTCCTTTTCTCATGTATAGCTTCTGAACTTTGACACAAGCAGGAATGAATCTTTGTTGTGGTGTCACTAGAAAAACAATAAGAAAACAGTAGTCCATCCCTTCCCCCTCCTCCCTGTAAAGATCTCACAGAAAATCCTCTTGATTCAGTTCTGTCGTACAGTAATGCAGCAGAGACTCCCACTCCTTTTTTATTCATTAGAAAAACATCACCTCTGGGCTCTTGCTGCTTTCATTCGATGCTTGTCTTAAGTGTTTTATGTTCTGCTTCTGCCGAGACAAAGGTGACTCTAAGTATGAGAGGTGAAATGCTAGCGGTACATTCATTGAGAGAAAATTTCATCCCCTAGGCTGTTTTCTTGGGGCCCCTGTAACGTACCATATGTGCGCCCTTTTAGAAAGTAGGTCAAAAAGTAGTATAAAAACTTGCACAGTGTTTCCTGATTTTAACTGTGCGTGTGTGTGTTCATGCTTCACCCCTGAGAGAGTTAGACCTGATATTGGGGAAAGGCAGTTTAGAGCCTGTCAGCAGGTCAGGAATGCACTGATGCAGACCCGACAGGATCAGATGCCTCAAAGCAGAGAGGAATTAAAACAAAAATGGAGGGAATGAAAGGGGGAGAAAATTGAATGAGCGGGGGGGGGGGGGGGGATGATAGAAAACAGAGCATTCCTCTTTAATGAAGTCAAGCAGCAGCAACAGATCTGAGCGAGTCAATCCGAGTGCTTCCAAAGCACCTTGAACATGATAAAGACAGACCAGCACGGACCAGCTCTTATTTATGGAACTGCCTACCCCTTATACCCCCCTCACCTCCCCTTCATTTTCTTTCTCTCCCACCAGGATCTAGTGAAAGAGAAATACGGACTGGTTTGAATTACTGTCAAAGCATTAGAACATATGGCCAAGTTCTGGAGCCCTCAAATAAACCTAATTTTAGCCGAAAACCTTTCCGGGGTAGTGGCGAGAGGCTTTGTCTCTACATTCCTCCTTGTACTGAAAACAGGTAGTACCGTCACGTTTCACTGCACTGTGTTTATATACAGGGAAACCTCTTCCCTCTTTATTATAAAGCCGTGAGTCTGGCGTAGCATGGTCCTGGTGTTACCTTGTCTTGTATTTTTGGGGTTTTCCCTGCACAATAACACATAGCAGATCTTTACTCTGTCAACTTGGGCGTGCTAAAGTAAGAAAAATGTAAACCATGTGCAAAGTAGGACTGACCCAGGGGACCCATGGTTTGTCTTGAAATCACTTAATTGTGGATTAAAAGAAACATTTAAGGAAGAATATCTTTTACTTGCTTTAATTCTGGACTGCCAAATCAAATTTCTTGCCAAGTATTAATAGCAAAGTGGCTTTCTAGTCATGATTTCATGTAGGCAGTGAAAGCTACATGCTAAGTCAATGCTCATCCTCATTCTCATCCGCCTTATTAGGGATTTCAGGAACTGAATTGAAGATGCTTGTCATTTGTTTTTTGTTATTTTTGTTATTACTGTCAGTATCTGTACACCATGAGATTTCATCAAGGGGTTAACCATAGTTCATTCATTCATTCATCTTCAGGGTGGGCGAAAATGAACTAGGCAATATTGGTATGATATATGAATGGGATAACATTGGCGACCTTATTTTCATGCAGGATGGTGCACCACCCCATTTTACTGTGCGTGCCTGGTTAGACCAGCATTTTCCAGGACTTTGGCTGGGACGACATGGACCTCATGAATGGCATCCAAGAAGTCCAGATCTCACTCCATATGATTTTTTTCCTGTGGGACTACACAAAGAAGGAGGTGTACAGGACAAAGCCTCACACACTGGAGGACATGGAGGCACAGATTCAGGAGGTTTTCAGTAATATCCCAAATGACTTCCTTCAGAAGACAATCTGTGCATTCCATCCCCGGCTGCGTGAGGAAACTGGTTGACGGCACCCGTGCCTATGTTGAATTTTAAAGATTTGCTTTCATTTTCCTACAGTATGTAATAAAATACATGTACAATTAGTTTCACTAAATTTGTATTAGAAATATGTACTTTTTTTTGCCTAGTTATCTTTCACCCACCCTGTAAACCGTTTTTTCTGTGTACAAGGTGTCGTGAGTCTAGACCCTATCCAAGGAGACTTAGGGCATGAGTTGACTTATATCATGCACAGGGTGCCAACACATCACTGGCAGCTAAATGCTGTGAAGTACACACGGTGATCTCAGTTCACCAAATGGTGGTCCATCTTATCATAAATAACTGATTGCCTACAATTAAATAATGTGCATATCTGTAACGTTGATTGGTAAAGAATACTGCAGAAATGGCTTCACAGACATATACCTCCATTACAGAACTTCACTCAGCTAAATGTGGGGGAATATCCTAGTCAGACCGTGGACCTTACAGTAATAACCTGTCCTCAATCAGGGTCAAGCATACTGTCTTCATTCATTAGGATGGGTTGATAAGAAGATCTGCAGTGGAGAAGCTTTTGTTTTTCGGTAGAGAACAGACAAAAAAAATGTTCTCTCCATCTCAGCTGTTTATTATTTTTAGAAATGGAGAAGGCTGAAGCGGGTAGGTAGAACTGAGGGAGGTTGAGGAGCCCCTGGAATGCATTAAAATTCTGTCACTCTGCCCTGCTAAAAACATACAAGTGCACAGTGTCTCACCGCAAAAGAGCTCTTTGTCTGTTCCCTGTTAACTTTATATTGGTATTTCTCTGCCTGGCTGAATTCAAAATCACTTTTATAAATGACACATCAGTACTTTAATTAAAATGCATTTATTTAAAATTACAATTCTTTGTACAGTTAAGTCTATTAGGTTTTTTTTTTTTTTTTAATAAATAAATAAAGCATCTAAAAACTTCATTACAATATCGTGGTAAGAATTAAGCACATGAGAGAAAGGGTTATCAAAGTACAGGGAATCCAATTTGCACAGAATCTGAAAATAGCCATGATATGTAGTGTAAAAAAAAAAAAAAGAAAGCATGTGTAGACTGAAGAGATGGGTAAGAAGTTTTCTTGACAATATCAAAGCCATCTGCTGCTCACTGCCCAAAAGAGTAAAATCGCTCTTTCCTTTGTCTATCATGGTGGCACTGGGCTTATGCATGTGGAAGAAGGCAGATAGCTTTTTTCCCCTCCAAATATTTTACGCTGCTGTATGATGCCGTACAAGCAGCAGATAGAAAAGATTCAGTTGGCTGTCTCAAAGGAAGCACACGTTAACCTTTACCCTCCCTGGTTGGAAGCTGCAATCTGATATGTGTGTATGTGTGTGTATATGTGTTTGGAAATTGGCAAGTGACCAAATTTTGGGAAAGACTGGGGGCCCCTTTTCAAAAATGTATAGACATGCTTCTCAGACAGTCTAATGGTATTTTTGTGGATCTACTTTTAAGCATTAATTGTTCAATAAAATATAGTGATCAATGCATTACATCCTTTGATCGGTTCAAAACAGGTTAAAAAAGAAATATCGAAAGTTTGTTGAGGGTCAAAACATTTCAGTTAAAACAGGATTCATTGATTAATGTTTATAACATGCGAAAGCAGGATAACAAAAGTGACTCACTCATAAACTTTGTTACTTTGTTAAAACCTACTTTCTTCCAAACTACTGCAAAATCTTAATCACTGCACTTTTGTTCTCTTATGAATTCAGAGCTTTGTGTCTTCATCTATGCCAAATGCAAATCAGTCCCATGCATCCAGCCACTGTATGTTCTGCAGCACTTCCACAATCCCAACCCAAAGGCTTTGATGTGGTTCTTTAGGCCGACTGGCCGGCAGGCCTTGATCAGCGATGATTGCTGGCGTCTAATTGTGCTTGTGATTTACTGTTGCTGCTCGCCTTGTGTTCACTTTTAAGCCAGACATCTTTCCCTTTAACCCACACCTGTGCTTGGGCCTTTTCAACAGCCCACAGGACTGCTTTCAGTACTAATCACAGCTACATTCTCTTAGCCTGAGTATTTTGCTAGTGCTCTCATCACTGTTGTTCAGATGAAATGATTCACGCTCGGTGTAGGCTTAGGTTTATGTGTAGGTGAAGTGAGGCATTAAATTCATGCTGGTGGGAGAACAGCCTGGGAGGAAAGCCTGAAACATTTTATGCATAGGTTTATATACTGTAGAATACATGAAAGCGGGTGTGTCGTATTGTCTTAAAGGCTATGATGTTCTTTACCGTGGTGGTATCAAGTGCTAAATGCAGCAGGTGTGAAAGAGCCGCTGGAACACAGTAGAAAACTGATATAGTGGAGCGGTATAATAAGTGACATTTAAATCACGTGTCAGAGGTTTCTTTAGTCATAATGTTCTTTGCAAACCTTGTCAGCATCTTTATACCCTTTAACATGTTATTCAACAAGCTACATTATATATGACCAAAAGTAATTGTACACCAGACCATGACACCCATAAGTGTTTGTTAAAAATCCGATTTCGGTGGGAAGGCATTAATATAGGGTTCTTCCATTTTCCATCTCCACTTTGATGGAAAGATTTTCAGGGTGGTTTAGGTCCATGTGTGCTCATGGCTGTGAGGCATGGAGCATCATTGTGTTGGAAAATCCAATCCTCAGAATGGGGAACACTGACAGAAGCAAATGGTCTGCCAGGATAATTGTATACAGTACATGACTTAACTCATGTATCCTTTACAAAGACAACGATTCCAGTCTTGCTGAAGCACCCCCAGGTATCACAAATCCTCCATCACATGTCCCATTTCAGCTGAGATGAGACACTGTGGCTTTTCCACTTGGTCTTGTCAGGTCTCCATCCTTCCACAAGACAACAAGGTGTTAGGCAAAACTGAAAACTGGACTCATCAGAGAAGATGACCTTACTCCTGTTCTCTGCAGTCCAATCCATCTGGTCTTCTGCAAATGTCAGCCTGGCTCTTCTTTGCTTCTCATTGAAGAAGGACTTTTTGTCTGGCCTGACATGACTTGAGCCCCGCCTCTAGAAGTCTGTTTCGAACTGTCCTCTCTGTGCACTTCAAACCAGCTTCAATTTGTCACTGTGTTTGAAAATCATTTGATGTCGCCACAGTTGTTGAGTGACATTCAACCGAGTTTGCGGTCATCCCTGTCAGTAGAGATTCGCTTTCACCATCTGCCAGTCTGGAGCTGTGTTGTCCCCAGTGTCTGCTGCTTGACCTTGTTGTTGTGTACTTCTGTCTTTGACATTTTAAGGATGAAAGCGACGCTCACTGTATCCCTGTGCCAGCAAAGCCAGAACTGAACATTTTCTTTTGAACTCTTATGGCATGGACAAAATTCCAATTACATTAGACATCCAGTTGGTCACATTGCAAGACGAGAGAGATGATCTCAGCAGTTGTTTTTATGCTTTTCCTCATTAAATAAGATTTGTTTCAGGTAATCACCCAATCAGTACCCCATAAAACAAAATGAGGTGTGCTGTGTTGGAATACAAGACACTAAGATGGAATTGATGCCATACTCGTAGAGATGCTGATTTAAGGACAAAAAGCTGTAGTGATCATTTAATATTTCATATTAGAGATGTGTGTGTGTGTGTGTGTGTGTGTGTGTGTGTGTGTGTGTGTGTGGAAATTGGAGCTGGAGTCGCATTCAATTAGAGCTATAATTACAGCAGACAGAACATGTACCTTGGCACCGTGATTCAGTTGCTCCCGGTTGCACGTAAAGGCACTAAAACCTAATGTGACCTTTGCCTAATGTTTATATCAATGCCATACACATTGACCCAGTTAAACATAATTGCAACAATCAACATTAAGCACATAAACGAGATTGCAGTTGTTAACCAGGCAAATGCTCTGATACTGAGGTCATGTTTTTTCCCTAACTATTTCCTTGTGATAAACTTTTTTTTTTTCAAATGATATGTGACTTTGTTTAGTTGTATCTACATCTTGATAATGTTCAGTATGAAGTTGTTCCAGTATCCTCCAAACACTACTTTTGATCATTAAAAGTGAAACTTGTTGTCTCGTCGTTTGTGCTGTTACACCACCTCAAAGTCATTAAAGCTAAGCAAGGATTTATTTTATAGTCTGTAATTAATAGAAACAGGCTTTGTAAAGGAGCATAATGATAAACTTAGAAAAACACTCAGAAACAGGCATGTACTGTGTTATTGGCACATCATAAGATGAACGACAAATCTATGATGTAATAAATGACATTATTAGTCTTTAACACCTGATTATTCAATTGTGTTTGATGTATAATGGGTTTTTTACTGCATTTTCCCTAAAATACCATAAATGATTTCTAGGCTTTCAATGGAGGATTTGGAGGGACTGGTGCTCACTGGAACCACTGTCTCTGTTTTAGTCTCTTTTTGAGTCACTCTTATTGATAAGGTTAAATGCTCAGTAAATGCTTCTTCAATGCAATTTCTACTTATAACCGTAGTTAAATTAGATAATGGGATCAGGAGGCTAATGCAATTGTTTCAACCAGTTATTGCTTAAAAAAAAAAAAAGGCAGGCAGTGTAAGTCTGCAAACCATTTCAGCGCTGACAGAGCCAAATAAATGGGCTATTTCTTTAATACAGACCAGAACTGGCCCAATGCTTCAAACGGTTCAGATTCAGCAAACTAGCAGCCCTCCTTCTAAGACCTTCGAAAATAAATCCCCAGTCACTTTTAAACAAATGAAAAAGTAAAACGAGCATTCTTGGCTTATGTGAGACAAAGCTATGTTTCTGATTGACTAAATTGATATGTAGTGACTATCTGCAGGCAAGGAGGGCATTTTTAAAAGAGCAGGGAGCAAATGGATTCTATTTTTACACAAGATGAGGGTTTTAAAAAAATCCTCTGTGGTAAAGGCTACGTGGTTTACGAATGTGTAAATAAATGCTAGCAGAAGTCAGGTTAAGCTATTTATGCTCACACACAATGTTCAGGTATTCAACCTAAATTGTTGATTTGTTGAGAAACTGTATTCAGTTTAGCCTAAAGAATTCTAGCTTTAATTATAAATCATATTTAGAAACTTTCCTCAGTAGGAAACCATTAGGTGTAGGTTCTACGTAGAACATTATAGTGCTGGATTTATCCTTTTATCACAAAGAACATAGTATAAATGGCATGTAGTTACTGTATTAATGATGTATATGTATTTGGAAACATGGGGAATTTTGTCGACATAAATCCAATGGAATCACTATTGTTAATTTTAACATAATAAAATCTCATCTGCAAAGATACCTTGCTTTCTAAGTCTTGCTTCAACATTCTCTTACACAGGGACTTTTTCAGGGAAATAAATGAACAATTACTCTTACTTACTCTAATCATTAGTCGTAAATTAAATTAGAACCCATCCAAGCTAAATGTAAATGTAATAAACAAGTTACGGAACAACTATGGAACTACAGCTAATTCATAATATTTTTCCACAATGTTGCCTCTAATGCATTATATTCCAGCACTAGTAATAAATCTTGTTACTGGTCCTGTGTAAATGCCTTTTAATAAGTTTCTGCTTAAACATAATTTTACTATGTAAAAAGACAATTTAGCAAGTAAAAATACCTTTATTCATTTACAGTAGGTCTATTTATGAATAAAAATATTTCTAGACATTTAGGTTAGATTTTTCGAGAATTTTATAGGCAGATAACTCTGTTTTTTTTGCATAGACAAACTTAATATTGAAAGCATATTAATCAATATAAGAAAAAAATTTCTAGCTTGAAATGAGTAAAAAACGTTTAGAAATGACCTCAGCTACATCGAAGTGCTAGTTGCTGAGTTCCTATGTGCACACCAAGTGTAAAATGTATTTACATGTGACCAAGCTAACCTCAGTATTGGTTTCTGACTGAACACATGTGTACACACACACACACCTATATATAAGCACAAATCCAACTATATGTTAAGTGCTGTTTACACACGCACAGGAGCACAAGTGCCTGTTACATTCGTCATGCATGTGTGAGTGTGTGGGCATGATGGAAATGCTATGACTCTACTGTTTGCCCTCACGCTCTCTTTGTCCTACTTGTTGTATAGCGTTTCAGAGACAATGGCAAAGAGAGTGTGTATGCTGGGGCTGGTGAAAGAGCAGACCACCTGAGTAAACGGGAGTTGTCTGCTCAGCCCTCCACACAGATTTATGGGCTGTTTCCTCTGGGCTGAAAGGTCAGATCTGAAGCAGGCAGCCGAGACACAACTTCTCACGACATTGTGTAGATGTGTGTGTGTGTGTGTGTGTGTGTGTGTGTGTATGAGAGAGACAGTCGAACTTGTGAGTGACAGTGGTCTGATCCAGTCATAAGCTCTGGCCACATGACATCATATTTCTGAGGTGTTAAGGTCAGCTATGATATATTCATCGGGTGACAAAGTGCATACATAAACTGTGTATACACACTGCAGTTGAGCGTAATAGCACTAACACATGCTTTGTGCTCAGGGGAAAACAGAAGGTTATGTATGTAACCTTGGGTCTACAGAAGTAGAGTCGTCTCCTCATGAACTTTAGTAGCTCTAAAAGCTCCCCGATGTCACATGCATACTTGTTCCCATTCTTGTCCTGACTTGGAGGTGAGGAAGCATGGCACTAATTACATTTGTATTTATTTGTTTATTTATCAAATCATGTCATCTTGTTGAGTTATTCTTGAGGGACAACCATTGTGTTTATTACTTATTACTGCTTGTGTCACGGTTGTCTGAATAGAAGCATTGTTTTGGGTTTGGCATGAAGCAATGGCATGGCGTGAATGTTCAACAAATAATATTATATTCCTAGCAAGTCTTTAAGTCTATAACAATTTTTCAACTTTCAGGCTGAAGAGTTGTTTATTTGGGCCAAGCCCCAGTGAAATTATGGAATTGGATGATGGACATGATCAATGGCAGAATTGTTTGGGACTTGAACTTACAAGAGCCCTGCCCCTAAGTGCAGTGGAATGACATCTATGTTATGAAAATCCAGCTGGCTAAACATCATTTTTCTCTGCCACTGCCAGCAGAATGGGCTGCAAAAAATGAAGGTAAAATCCTCCATTGCACTGCAGAAACAAATAAAAGACTCAACTAATCAGTCTCGTGGAAGCCAATGGGAGTAGGGGTTACATGGTTATTGTTTTTTGGACTAGTCAACCAAGAATTAAAAAATAAACTGGTTCATCATTCTAATTATCATTCACAATCTTATTACATAGTTCAAAGCAAGCAAAAAAAATTGTTCAGGATTAGTAGCTTTAGATTTTGTAGTAAATACTAAGTAGTAATAAATAACAGGAAAAATGCTACAAACCGCACTTAAGTTAAAGGACACCTCTTATGCAAAGTTCACTTTTTAGTCACTTATTGTACTGTATAGACATTGGTCTCCAATATATGTACACAAACCAAAAAAAAATGTAAAAAGGTTTCTTCTTTTTCCATTTTTGCTTTGGAAGGTTAGTCAATTACATCTTCCCCCTAATGTGACCTCATATGAGGGGAAACCCTTCCCTCGGTGGAGCATGGCTTAGAATTATTTCATTTAAACAGACACAGAAATGGCACAGTTATAGGACAAGTGAAACAGAGGGAGTTTTACGGGAGCTCTTAACTCTTAATGTTTTATAGAAATGGGCAAACATGGGATCTATAATGGCCATAAAGTACATAGAATACGAATAATTTTGCTAGCTTTAGGTTACACTGTCTGTCTACATTTCTTTATTGCCTGCTTTATTGTTTTCCATCTCCCAGGCCTGTCGAGTCTACAGCCCCCTTCGGTGGTTACAAGTGAATGAATTAGTCAACTTTTCTATATACTCCTTAATACAGAAATAGTCCCCAATGTACTTTCAATGACTGTGTCTCATTGTCTAAGCTGGAGGCCCTTCTAAAGTAATGCATCATTGCAACGGAACAGCAGTGAAAAGTGTGCTGCACTTAACAGTTAGTGCTTTCTAGGGAAACCGATGAATGGTGCAGTTGATTGAACATTTAATCCATCTCCAAGGGTTAAAGAGCTCTCATGCACTCTTAGAAGCATGTTAAGGCCGCTAGTTGAGCAGAAAAGAGTGGGATCGATGGACATCAATAGTCTCAGTAGTGGGGTAGGCTGGTATATCCGTTCATGAACACCTGCACAGCTGAACAGTTGTACAGATGAATAATGATGCACAAAGCATATGATGGGTTGTATCCTAACATGGGACCCAGCTGCTCCTGGCCCTTAATGAAACGATGCAGGTGCAATGAGAGAAGAAAACCTAGGCAAGAGACCAAGCAATGAGAGATGTAGCAGTGAAGTAAGGTAGATCACTGGAATTGTTAACACATGAAAAAAAATGTTGGCTGAAACAAAATTGCCTGATCATAGAGCCAACACTACTTTTGCATCAAGTGAAGAGCTTGGAATCTATAGTTAGGACAAAATACACATAATTCAAAAATGTGTCCAAATCAAGCACTCTTATCAAAAATATTGATAGCACAGTATTTTAATACCATGCTTAAAATGTTCTGTAGAATTCCTGAAGGAAAAAAAATCAATAAATATGGTTCTGTACAATGGGTTCTATGGTTTTTATGAGTGCCACTCATAAAAGGTACCACTCAACATAGCTTCCACAGCTTCCATCACAAGTGAAGCGTTTGTGCCATCGTTGAACCCAACTCTTGAATCCTCTAAAAGTCCTGTGTCGCAGCTGATGGTCTTCTACTGCATGGTTAGTATTTAACGGTGACAACATCTTGGCCACATTGCTCTTGTCAATGGTTTTGTTTGTCAATCAAATATTCTTGAAATTAGCACAGCTAATGATCTTTTGGTGGTTATGATTTGTCTCCACAATCTCCACCTCGCTCATTTAAAAATACTCAAGCAGGGCAAATGTCTTCTGGACCACTGTCAAGGAAATCACATGATCATGACAAGCAATATGTAAACATTGGAGTTTGAAAGGAATTAAATGGCTGTGAAAGAACTCACTTGAACCTACTGCAAGAAACGACTGCAGGCTTCCTGCCAGCACCTGTAATGAGATGTTGCAGAGTTTGAATTTTAAAGAGAGTCTATAATCCATCATAGACTGAGTAACAATTTTTAATTATTGGCACGGACAGAAATGCTCTTGTGTAACTTTTGGATATTTAATATCAGTGAAGAATTACGAGAATTCAAAGTAACACTCTATAAATAAAGTAACACTTGATAAATAAAGTAAAAGCTAACATTTTTTTAACTTCAGGTTCTAAAGTTAGTACACCCTCTATGTGTACACCCTCAATTCTATGTGTTTTTGTGTAAAAACATAACAGCATAAAAATAATAACAAAATAAAAATCATCTGATCATTGCAGGTCTTAGTATTCAGCAAATACAACCTCAGAAAAATAACAACATACAACGGTTTTCACTATTTTCATTATTTATTTAACAAAAATGAGAAAAATAACATGTAGGCAATACTAAGTTTCCCCTTACTCTTTCCACAGCATTTAAAAAGGTAAGTTGCAGCCGAGTGCTGCTAATCATTAGCCCTTGATTAATTGATCATCAGCAGGTGTGCAGAAGAAAATCTCTTCTGTCTAAAAAGAACATGAAAGCACGACTGAGGTTGGCAAAACTGCATCTGAACAAACCACAAGACTCCTGGAACAATGTCCTATGAACAGATTAGACCAAAGTGGAGTTGTTTTGCCTCAATGCCCAGGTCTTAGTATTAGGGCAAATACAACTTTAGATGAGCAATATTCAACTTTTGACTCCTGGACATTAAGGCTAGACAAGCCCACTGGTCTCATCTATACAAAGGACATTGTTCCAGGAGTCTTGTGGTTTGTTCAGATGCAGTTTTGCCAACCTCATTCATGCTTTCATGCTCCTTTTTTTTAGACAGAAGCGACTTTCTTCTGCGCACCTGCTGATGATCAATTAACCACGAGCTGATGATTAGCAGCACCTGGATAAAACTTACCCACTTAAATGCTATGGAAGCAGTAAGAGGATAATTAGTATTGCCTGCATGCTTTTTTTCTTTTTGGTTTCATTTTTGTGAAAACAAAGTTATATGTTGTTGTTCATCTGAGGTCGCATTTCTTAATATTAAGACCCACTATGATCAGATGATTTGTATCATGTTTTTACACAAAAACACATAGAACTAAAAGAGGGGGGCGGGGGGAATAACTTTTGAACATGGCTGTACTTTTACTAAATTTTTGGTAAAATGGATGTTGCATGAAAGTTTGTGTTATTTGAGCTGATTTCATAATTTTAAAAGGCAAAATTGTCACACATAAGAGGATGATGTAGTTGGATTTTGTTTTTTATTATCATTTTTTGAAATAATTGTATTCATTGTTTTAAGAGCAATGGCCTTAATTTGCAATGGCCTTAACTTAAGTGTGTCATGAAATACAATAGCCTATGAATGTTTATAATGTAAATACAATGCAAATCAATAGCTTATGCTTGTTAAACATCTCATTTTAGTCCCAAAATTTTAGCCAAATTTAGACCCTGTGTTTGCTGTTAGAATAACTCCACACAGATTCTGGGACTAGATTTTGGAGTGTAGCGTGGCTGTGGGGATTTGTGCATTATTAAGGTTGGGTGAGGAGGTCGTTCAGTTGGGTTGAGATCAGGGACCTGTGCATAACATGTTGACATTCTTCAACTCCAACTAGGGACACTGTCACGCTGAAACAGGTTTGGGCCTCTTAGTTCCAGAGAAGGGAAATTGTAAGCAAACAAAGGCATCATAGAAAACTGTTTGTTTCAGTCTGTGGGGCAAAAGTTTTCTGAAGAAGCTCACATGGTTGTAATGATCACATGTCCACATACTTTTGCCCTATATGGTTTATGAGGTGTTCTTTTACTGTGCATGCTGCAATGCTGTTTGAGATTTTGGGATTTGTATCTGATCCAAACTTCTCCATGGTGTCTATACGCTTTATCTGTTCGTCTGCCATAAGCACACATCAAGGGATAAATTTGTCGTTGTCACTAGTTTCACTTCAAGAGAACATATAATTTTGTGTCAAACTCATACATGCACTCATACGCAGGTACAAAAACTTTCCTTCATTCTCTCTTTCTGTGCATGGAAAGAAAAACAGCCCTCCCCTGTAATAAGAGAGAGACATTTCCTGAATTGGGAAAGTTTTTCGAGCTTTCTATAGAAGCATGCAGTAAGAAAGAGGAAAGAAAGAGTAATTCTTATTACTGCTGATCAGCTCCACACATTTCACACAGCTGACATGGAACAGTACTAGTGTACACACGCAGATTGTGAAATCGTGCAGGGTTGGATGCATTTTGTGTTTGTGTACATTACTATGGAGTCCTGCGGCTGCTTTGCCAATGTGAACGTGCGTTTGTGTGGGTTCGCGTGTGTTTATGAACCGCAACTAATAACAGGACCACATTCGATGTACAACAAATAAATGTGTGTGTGTGTGTGTGTGTGTGTGTGTTTGGTTGGCTACTTTTCTCTCTCTCTCTCCACAGTAAATGAGTGTGGTGAGTGTGGCTTTGCTGTCTGTGTGAGAGGGAAATACCGAGGAGGTTCAGTCAGTCTCGGCCTAATGGCAGCGAGAGTCTCCATTGCCATTACCAAGGTTGCAATTCTGCTGCCCCACATCCTCTGACGTCACAAACGACATCCATGAAGCCAGTTGTGGTCTTCAACAAGGGGAACTGATTTTTAAGGGTCTGGAAAATTTTACAACGCTCATAGTGTCTTTTCATAGTGACATAGTTATTTTTAAAGTCTAATCAGGAGTGTGCTGTTCTGTACATCACATGTCATTAAATACAGAGCTTACATTCACTGACTTTGCATGTTTGGGCTTTTTTGAAAGACTTGCCCCTGGCAGCATGGTTTGAATCTGTGACAGTGATCAGGCACTAGTTTACTTAATGACAGGCTATGGTACTGGAAATCCCAGTAAATTAGTTCCCACAGTGCAATATAAGGGTAAGCACTAATGTGCACACACACTTTGGCGATTTATGACTTTGTGACAAGAAAATACTAACAATCAAACAAAAAACTTTTTTATTTTTTTACTTTAAGGGTATTTTTATTCTTTAGAGCAGCAGATATGTAAATTACACACATATTATATTCTATTGTAATAATTAAAGAGATTTAATTTTGTGCACATGTATCTAAAGCATTGTTACTTCAGTGGAGATATACTTGAATAAAGTGGATTATCTGTGCTCTAGAAAGAAGTGAACTATAAATGAAAAGTTATTTGTCACACAAACAACAATATACAGTGCAACATGCAGGCAAATGCGTTTTATCAATTTATTATTAAACATACAGAAAAGGAAATATATTAAAATATACATTAGAATAAGGGGAAAAGTGTAAGTGGCACCAATATAATGACTTTACTTGGAATAAAGTGCAATACAATGTATTGTGCGGCATTAGTCGGAAGCAAAATATGAAAAAATTAGGGGTGGTTTAGGACTTTTGCACAGAACTGTATTATAAATTTTTAATTTGGGACTGTATAGTAGTGGTTAATTGATAAGAGTGTGTGGGTGTGCAAAAACAAAGCCTGTCCAGTTATAGGTGCTGTCCAGGACCAAGGACTAAATGGGCAGTGGAAGAAAGCTACTATTCATTCTCTCTGTGTTGGCCCTTAGACCAGTGTTTTTCAACTAGTGTGCCGTGAGAGATCATCAGGTGTGCCGTGGGAAATTATTAAATTTCACCTAATTGGTTTAAAACATTTTTTGAAAACTAATA
>JAOTQY010000010.1:3115192-3125516 GCA_026413445.1 Dolichallabes microphthalmus
TGTACCCCGCCTTGTGCCCTAAGTTTCCTGGGATAGGCTCCAGGCCCCCGCGACCCTGTATATAAGGATAAAGCGGTTCAGAAAATGAATGAATGAATAAATACTTGTATTATTTTTTTTTTTACGAAATATAAAAAATCTTTTGCTGGACTGCTGAACAAAGACTGAGCAGAAGCAGCAGTTCACGTGATGGTCGATAGGTGGCACTGCACCGAGATAAGGTTAAAGCGCTTTCCTACCACAGCACATCAGAGATCATCTTCACTGTCAAGTTATTCTGGGATGTGCACGCTGTATAAAAACGAACATTTTATTCATACTTTATTCAATATTTATTAAAATTTTAAATATACATAGCTTTGATTTTATTTGTGTTACATGAATGTTGTATGAATCTGTTGTAATTTCTAACTATTTAATAGGCACCTTTTTGCACGCTGCGTGATTTTATCTCATCAAAAGCAATAGTAAAAACCTTTCTTTACATTCATCTTGTTTTAAAGTACAATTTACTATAACTTGTTATTTTGTATTGGGAGGAACGTATGGCAGACGGAACTAGGTGCGCGCGGCAATATTTGCAGTCGGACAGTAGCACCTTGTCACCTGTATTCTGATTGGCTGCCGCATTGAATTTACTTAAAGCTGAATAAAGCTTGACGGTTCTCGATGTGTGTGCGTGATCGCGAAATACATTTTACCTAATTACATTGTCTTTATAACAACCTAATGGTATAGCTACTGAGGAAAAACAACAGTTTAATTTCCAATCAATACGGTTTAATCGCAATAGTTACACAGAATGACAATAACGAAACTTACAGTAAGTCGCCGCTAGATGGCGACAATTACTGACTAATACAGCAAATCATCGTTAAAAAAAATGTCCGAGTCCTAGACTTTAAATTATATTTGCGACAGTTATCTTTTTTGGGTTCTCCGTTCTATAAATGAATTAATTTATTTATTTTTGAACGTAATGAGCTATGATTGCAGTAGAAAGGACTGTGGATTAGCAGTGGACATTCATTCATTCATTCTTTATAGTGCTTATCCTGTCCAGGGTCGTGGGAAGCCTATCCCAGAAGACTTCAGGCCAAGATACAGTATGGTGAGGATGCCAATCCATATCAGGGCACAAAGAGCACAGACATGCACTACAAGCAATTTGGGAATGGCCATTGTTCTAATTTGCATGCCTTTGGACTGGGGGAGGAAACTGAAGTATTCGGTGGAAACCCACCAAGAGCAAACTCTCAGGCCCAAGCTAGGAATTGAACCTTTGACCCTGGAGGTGTTAGGTCACAATGCTAGCCACTACACCCCTGTGCCCCTACATGGATAAAAGAAAAAAGAAAATGTCCTGCGCACACCACTACTTTTCTTTTTATTAAATTTTGTTAATTTACTTCAGTAAATGTGCTGAAGTTGGTGGATAAGAAGTTGTTCAACTTTTCTTATCAGCAATAAGCACATTTGGACTGTTTAGCACATTATCAATCTAGATGTGTTTATTATATAAAGTAGAGAACATTTATTTAATAGTTTTCCCCTTTTAAAAAAATTTTCATATATTTAATCAGTTTCAAGTAAAAAAAAAAAAAGTTTAGGAAAATTATCTTTCCCACGGCATCATTACCATACAGTTATTTTGGCGGTTGGAATTCCTTAAAAAATTCTCTTTGTTTTGGAAATTTCTTACAACAGATGTTGCCATGCTCTAAAACAAAGAAACAACAAACAAAACTGTGCTAGTGTTAATGAGAGCACTGGTGAAATTAATCTGCTCTGACAGTGAGCAGGGAGAACCTCCTACATCCTCAATTAACCAGCTGCTTCATTCATGCACACACACACAAACATATTGCCATACATATGGCTCCCTAACAGGAGTTCTTTTATCAGGCTGGTCACTTCAAGGAGTGAGTTAGCTAGTGACCAGTTACTATTCTAAGCAAAAATTCAACCGTAATCCAACCATAATCCAAAAATTTGCTCATCCACATTACTGAAATCTTCAGCGTTCTTCTGTTGTAGTGATGGGATTAGATAAGGTGAACCAGTCACATGAACGTGTAATATTTTGTCCTTGGCTCATGTCCACACATGCACTATAAGTCCACACAATAAGTGCACAAAATTTATGTTGCCATTGTGATTACTAAAATACATGTTATATTCAAAGGTATTTTAGTCACAGAGGTGGCTTTAGATATAAGGGAAACATGGGAATCTTGCTGGGGCAGCATTGAGCATATGTGTGTCAGTAATTGCTTATAACATTTGGATGATACATTTTCTATAATTTGCTTACACATTAGATTTTTCATTCCCTATTTTGTGAGAAAGTCTGTGGGAAAGTCACCCACGCAATTGTACAAGATGGTAAGGGAGCAGCTAAGTGGACATCGCCTCAGGTCTTTCTACTGGAAGTCTGACTGCAGGTGACAGCAGGGGGTGGGGACACATCTAGCTTGGTATAGCAATGCAATAAGTAAAAGTAATCACAATACAAAATGTTACTAAATAAACTACAGTTGTGTATGTAATGTATTATATAGTTTTGCAGGCATATCACATTCTTCTATTTCGTTCCATATATTTAATCAGTTTCAAGTCAAAAAGTGAAAGTATTAAGAATAATGTACAACCAGTCTGCATGGGTTAGTCATGACTGTTAATTGGCAGCAGATGATGTGCATGATAGTGCCAGGTTAAGGGAAAGGCCCTTACCCCAATGCCTACGTGTATAAAAATGAAAGAGGGAGCAGAGGGCACTAGCATAAAAGATTAATCCAAGAGAGTGGTGTAGAGTCAGAAATGGCAGACGAGGCCCCCCGTGGCCATATATACAGGATAAAGTGATATACAGTAGACAATGAGTGAGAGTGCGTAGAACACTGCTCTCTACTGTATTCATGGGTTGTGTAATCATGATTGCAACTTTTTTGCTATTACGTTGAGTTTGATGGTGATAAACTGTCAAAGGGAATGTGGTGTGTACTCTATTTTTTAATTAATGTGTACTACTGTTTTGATTGTTTGTTAATGAAAGCCCAAAACTCTTGCCGGCAGACATTGTGGAAGCTTATAACTTGTTTTTGACAACATATTGACAGAGAGGCAACATGCAATGAGCTAGACGGTAACTTAATTGCTTAGCATAATCTTTTAATATGAAATACTAAATAAATTTGCCATTTTCCAGATATTTGCACTTGCTAAGATGTCATTTGTTTGTAGTGTACATAAGGAGGTGGCCGACATGTAGCCTACAATACATGAGCCTTCAGGGGACCAAATATTGCTTGCAGAAATGGATTAACAAAGTTGTAGAGTTCTGGAACATTTGGTTTAATGCAAGCCGACTTGCTATTTTTTTATATATCCCAGATAAATCTGGCCTTTCTCCTGACTTCTCTGTTAAAACTACAAGTTGACTTCTAGGGAAAATATGCAGAGCTAGATCATCTCCGTTCCAACTGAAGGCAGAGCCAAATTCTGGGCTAAAAATATGTAGCCCATATTTTGGGAGCCTCTTTGTTCATAAGTCTAAAGGTACAGATCTTTTAAAATGAAAGTATATTATTATTTTATAGGAACACATGCAAATATTATAAATGGCACCTTTAAACAGACTAGATCAAGTCAGTAATGTGAGCCCAAACATCTCTAGTAGTGAATGAGCCACATCTGCTCACCCACTAACACATTCATTACAGAAAGTTTCTATTTAGAGCTTTTTTCATCCTCACCCTGAGAAGATTAAAGGAATGACCTATTTTCAGGAGTTTGTTTAAAGAACAGGGACTATACGTCTGCACTGTCAACAAAACGCAAATATGCTCACACTTTTGAGACAAATCTTCTGCACACGCTGATAATGCAAACCTGTAGACCTGCTCTGTCTGTCTTAGTTAGGGCTCCAGTGTACTGAGGCCAGCTGTCTTGAGAGATCTCCTCTCAGCTCTTATCGTTCTGTGATAAATCCTGTAGCATTCCAATGAACAGAGCTTTCCTGCTTGCGTAGTGCATGACTCATGTTCATGTCATGACTGTCAAGTACCTTCCTTACTCAATCTTTACAGAATCTGCATGGAGAAAAGTAACAGCTTGAGTTTATGAGAAGATAAGCTTTATTCAAACTTTGAGAGATAAGACACAGCTTAAAATGAGCTAGTTAAGAACAACGCCCAAAATGGAAGTCAGGGGAGATGTCAAAAAATTCCCTCAAATTATGAGTGAGTACAGAGTGACCTAAAATGGATATTAAACAAGATTTTTTTTAAACACTATGTATTTCTGCCTCGGGGCTGAACAGAAATACAGCATTCTTTTCTACTTCATAAATAAATCCAGAAAGACGTCACAGATCAAGCTGTTTATTATCCAGTTTCACATTCTGGAGAAAAGAAGAAGAAAAAAAAAAAAAAAAAAAAAACACGTTATGTCATATTGGCAGACCATTTCATTCATTAAACTTAGTTCTGCCACAGTCTGGGTAGGTCAGTATTCAACACATAAAATAAAAATAAATTGCACTTATCTACTTCAAACAAGCTAGAGACAAAATATCAAAATAACAAGCCTAGACTTAACATCGTATACAGATATACTTATTTAATTTCACAAAAATGCATAAATATCCATTATTACACAAATGTACAAAAATACTTGTACTTTTTTTTTGTTCAAATATACTCTAAACAAGCACAGACACCAGAGCAGGGGCAATGGATTTGAGGTCTCAAGGAGAAGCGTCTCAGAAGGATTTGTCCATCACGGACAATTTTACAGTCACAATCAGAGTAGAAAAAAAGAAAAAAAAACCCAGTGCATGTGGAATTCATTTTCAGCACACAAAAACAAAAGAAGACTCGATAGTAACAAGTTGTAGTCCTCTACCTTGCAAGTAACATCAAATACAAGATCTTGACAAGAGCAAGAAAGCTTAAGCTTGACCAAATGGCAACACTAGGAAGAGAATAAAGACAACTTTGCATTCTACATTTCATGCCATATACTGTACTTCAACATGCATAATGATTATCCCCATTCCCCCCTTGAAACATACAACCCAAGAGAGAGCAGCTAGAAATGTTCAACTTGCACATGATTGGCTCGTCACATGTGTGGCTTTGAAAAGTGGAGACTGTACCATTAGCCCATGAGGCCTCAGCTGGAGACAACCTTCTTGTTTTTTTTTTTTATATATATAATGAGGGTCCTTCAGAGAAGAGTATTCCCCAGAATCGTAAAGTCATTTATAAACTTCATTTTGTTAAATATACCTGACTGAATTAAATCTTGAGCTCAGTACCCCGTACTTGGAGCGATGGATGGACAGAGGGACAAACCTGCATCTACTGAGCAGCACCTGTAAGAAGAAGAGCGTAGTGAACTAACAGGCATGAAAACAATTCGATGTTCACACAGTTACATATTAAAGCCAAAGTTCACCAGATTTAGAGATACTTACTTTTATAGATCTAACAGAACTGGCGGGATTTCCATGCAGGCTGTGAAGTGTCAGAGGGTGTTGGGTACCAGCGCATCTGTGAGGAAGAACAGCAAAGAAATTCTCAGCTTAGAAATTTTTAAAGGTGTTAAATATTAACGAGTCCATAGGCTTCCTAGACATTTTTCCTTATATAAAATTTCACATTCACAAGATGGCTTCAATTTAATACTAGGAGATTGAATAGAACCAGAATAGAACATAAAACACATTTCTTCCCTCCTTTGGGCTCATCAGAATATCAAAATCAGCCCATAACAACTGCTGCACTAAAGAAGGAAATAGTCATGGTATGTAGCAACATCAGTTCTGATGCCTTTACATACGCGTGTCTTCAGCGAATGCACACATACTATGAAGTCAGTTGGTGTAAATTTTAATGGGTTTTACTGAGAATGCACAGGTATTTGCATTAGATCAATCAAAATATAGGGATATTCATTATCGTATATTCATTAACACCGACTGTGCAGTTCAATTTTAAGGAAGAGATTTAATAGCACACTTAGGTGGCTAGAAGGTTGTTAACAAAAGATTAACATGGAGGCATCCATTTTCCCCCTACGTTGCAGATTGAATGCACAAAGGTTAAAAAAAAAAAGAAAAAAAAAGCCATTGACCGCAACATTACTCCATCTGCAACAAGCTTTCCCCATCCATTTTGCTGCCTGATCCTTATACCAACAGCTTAGAAATGCACAAGCACGCTACCTTTTTTTCCAGCACGCAGCTTAAGAAACTAACCAGATGATGAGCACCTTCTGAATTATACACTGCCGCCGTCACTCAGCTGTAGCAGGGTTACAGACCATCAGAGCGTGACAACAACTTATTCTTACACTTAGTTTAGCAGAGAACATGCCCATATACAAAGGTGGAAGTTAGGTTTAAATGGTAAATCTTGCATCATAGTGCATCAGTGGGCGGGCTCCCAAGTGGGAAATAGAAAAGCATTCGTCCCATCATCCAGAGATCACCAACTTGAATCCTGTTGAAGTCATCCTTTAGTGTCCACAAGCCCTAGGACCCTACTGCAAAACTGACAGTGCATAATTCTCCCATATCAAATCAATGGTGTCTGCGAGCTCATCCAAGCAGAAGTGGGAGAATAGCACTTTGCTTATAGTGTTGCGCTACCCCTCATGATACTGGCTTCAGCTGTGACCTTACATATGTACATTGCCATGGCAACTAAAGGCCCAACTTGCCTGTTTAATCAATAACCCTAATCTTTCAAGACAGAATGAATTTGCTAACCCAGTCATTCAATTATGTGTTGAAGTGAACAGCATTAAATATTAAATAGTGCTTAACAAGGAACCTCACAAAATCTTAATTCTAAAAGCTGTTTTGGCTGATACCATTTTAACAAGTTGAGAGCTAAATCTATAATACACTTCATATAAATGAACTTGGAAAAAGAAACTAGAAAAACATGAAATTGTTGGCAAGAAAGAAGAAATTGTCTTCACAGTTTTAATAGCTTGTAAAAATCCAAACATGCCTTTATGGCTAACATTTAACCAGCCTCCACTGTCCACAGGTTCAGTCTACAAGCAATATATAATCCAACCTGAGACGCAATTAAAAACAGATTTTCTCTGTTGTGATCCCTTAGCAACACTGGCAAATGCAGGATTTTTTGTTTTTTGTATTCGGAAATCATGTTCGCTATTCATTCCCAGAGGACTGGAGACAGACGACACTGAAAATTGTGGCAACAATAAAAACTACATTGATCTCCATATCGGATGTGTTTAATACGTTAAATTGTGTATTACAACATAGAAAGGGGTAAGCATCCAGAAGAGACTGAGAAACCCCTCAAAACCAGGCCTGCTCACTTGTTCATCATACATTCCTCTGACACATGTTTACTAAGCAAGAGAGTAAAAAAGACCTGCATCCTGTATTTAAAAAAAAAAAAGAAGAAGACCAGCACGTGTACAGGATCATGACAGCAAAGGATGATAAAAGGAAAGGAAAGAAACAGGAACACACCGGTTGTTCGCTCACCTGGGCGTGCAGAGCGGCGGCGGCTGCTGCAGCTGCAGGGTACGTGAAGGCAGTGTGGGGCAGGCCAGGGGTTAGCTCAGTGGTGTAGAGCGGATACGGTGTCCATGCCTCTGGGGATGCTGGGATCAGTGCCGCGCCAGTCAGGTCATCTGCAGAGTAAGACACCAAAAATTTTAATAGCGCTTTTGACTGGCTGCAAGATATTTCCCCCATACATCCTGCGACTTCTCCCTTTTCTCTCTTACAATAACTAAATTAAAAGAGAAAATACTTACTCTTTTTTTTATACCCAGCCTCACAATGGGTATGGCTTTTGATATAAACAAAACTTATTTCTGCTGATACTGAATAAAGTGTTAAAAAAAATTAAGTTGTATTATTTTATATATCTTACACGGACAAAAAACACTTAATTGTAACAATGTACAAATACAATAAAACCAAAGCTAACAAAACAGTCAAGAAAACAGTCAAGTCTCTTTGTATGCAAACAATACCAGTTACAAGAAAAAAAGAAATTCCTAATCAAATTTGCCATTAATTCTAGAAACCACCCAATATGTTGTATCTGACTAGAGCCACTATATTTCTCTTATATCGGCCCAATATTAATAATGGATCTTTTCATTATATAGACATTTAGACTGATCAATCCTACATCAATGTGGAAAGACATCCTAAAGCCTTATTATCCATTATTATACAGAATATGCCAGATTAACATACTTACATGGGTCACGAGCGATAAAGTGAGCTCCAAGAGCTGGGTGCAGGCTTGAAGGGTTCGGTGTTCCCATCAGCTTACTCTTCGCCATCTTGGTGTTAGCCTTAGCAAACTCCAGACGCAGCGTCTGGGGGTTTTCTGGGTCGAAGCGAATCCCCTGATAAAGACAGGACAGTGTAGAAGACCAAAAAGGCTGGAGGATCAATTCTTAGTCATGGATTACTCTGAAATAACAGGCTGTTAATGAGAGAGCTGAGAACTCAAATCAGTTGGGGTCAGACCATGACCACTTTGTATAATTGAGGGAGAAAATGAGAATATTAACAGCATCTGTAATTTATATTGTGGCAGCAGAAACATGTAAAAATAGCTTACAGATCGATTTGTTTAGCACCAGTGTAATGATTAGGCTCTGAGGCATGACAGACAGTGTATACTCTTATCAAGCCTGAAGTGGTCCAGCTAAAAAGATACATCAGACATCTGCTGTATTTTGACAGTACTGAGGGCTTTTAAAATCCCAGCCAACATCCCAGTGACGTCATGGAACTTTGCACTTTTTAGGGACGGAGAGTGAGAGAAACTTATTTAGGCACCAGAGTCTTTGAAGAAAACTTTTAGACACGAAATGCGGCACACTAGGCAGGGAGCTAATCAATAACTCAGAGTATTCACTACCGTAGACACTTACTTACAGACGACTGAACGCTTACTTACATTTAATGCGTTCTTCGCTGCTTCGGCTCCAGACCTGCTGTCGAAGGTAACAAAGCCAACAGGCTGAGAGAGAAAGAGGGAGTTATGGTGATGGATTAAACATGGTAACCTATTTCTAACACAAAGTTGTTTTATGATGAGGAAAAAATAAATAAAAATTCCACAACTTGCACCATAAAGGCTTAAAAATGGCAGGTAAAGCATAAGTAGAATTCATAAATATTACCTGCTTTGAGGTTAGTTTAATAAGTGATCCTTCATATCCCTGTAACAAAAAGCAGACATAATACAATAAAATTGGGAATCAAATAAGGCTTCCACTTTTAAGAATATAATTAAACCCGTAAGTTAAAATATATGAAAAAAAAAATCCTGAAATGGTGTTACTTGAGCCGTCGGTTGTTTAGAATACCTTGAACGGCCTGAACAGCAGGTACAACTCCCGCGGCTTGATGTCTACCGGAAGACCGCTGACAAATAGGGTTCGTACCTAGAAAATGAAAATGCCTCAGTAACTAAAGAACAAACCTATAAGTGTCCGTTAACTTATATTGTAACAAGCTAGTGTGAAAAAAGGAATAAGCTAATAAGAGTCTCATGAAAGTGTGCTTTTTTTATTTTTCTGTGAATTTGGTTTTGTGAAACACTAACAGTACCTGAAAAATACAAAACATACTGTGTATTAATCAAGTTTGCAAGGAACTACAACTACCTTTAGTCCTGCCCGCTTGCAACTTTTCCCTTCCTATTGTCTCAGAAACTCTCTCCATTTTCTGCAGCTTTTGTTCAGTATTTAAGATTGACTGTACACAAAAATCACGAGAAACTGTGTTAGTTAAGTGAAGACATTAAGTGTATGCGTGGCTACCAAGTGAGTGAGCGAACTGAGCGTGGAAAGTGTTTTTGTGGATGCAAGAATCTCTCTATGGGGAATGAAAAAAGAAATCCTGCTTCAAAGCAGTGGAAGGCAGAAAACAAAGTCTAATTTCACTACAAAATCAATCAGATGAAGCAAATGATATGGGTGGATACAGAGAAATTCGTGATTGGAAAGGCTATAAAGGGGCTCAGTGGAAAATGTACTGAGTTTTCAAATACAACATTGATTTATACATTTTTGTGAGTTTAATATTGAAACCATGGCCTAACTCTCAAAGTCTATCCCATGCAATACATTTAGCTTCACAAAGCAACTGATGGTAAAACATCACAGAAGAGAATGGGTCTTATTTTAAAAAAAAATTTTTTAAAAACCTTGTTAACAGGCTATAATGATTTACATTTAGGCATTTGGCAGACGCTCTTATCCAGAGCGACTTACATTTTTATCTCATTATACATCTGAGCAG
>JAOTQY010000010.1:3191907-3203722 GCA_026413445.1 Dolichallabes microphthalmus
GTTCTGTTCTTTTATGATTTGGAGCCTTTTTGTGTTGTTTATCTTTTGGACTATAAATAAACCTCTTCAGTTCATTTTCACCTACTGCAATTGCGTCCTCCTTTTCCTTCACACAACCCGCTAACATGACACACAGAGATATCTTGATTTCACTTTTGAACCCCTTCTAGGATGTTGATACATATAAACAGGAGGTGTAGATTTGAAGTACAGGGAACAATATATGATTTTTACCAATGGAGTGCTTTCAAACTCCACACATACAAACATGAGGTGGGAACTTAACCATTGATACTTGAGGTCTGCTAACCACCAACCAAAAGTGCTAACCACTATGTCATCATACCATTAAAAAAACACAATATGAGGAATGAAACTAAAATATGAGGAAATACATTGTGGGTTTAGATAGACATCCTGTAGAAAATGTAAACAATTGTATGGGTACAATATTGGAAATCAATTTTTAATGATTATTAAAGATCGATATTCTTAATAGTAATTTTAAGAGCTTAACAGAGTTTTTCAAACATTTATCAGAATAATAAGTTGACTGCAAGGATGAATTCACAATAACATCCCATGTAGTCTCAAAACAAATGGTCAATAGGTTTTTGAGCGCCACTGCTATTTTTAATACACGAAAACAATCTGAGCCATTACTTTATTTTAAGAATTGTATATTTGTGTAAGGGTCAACCCCTAGATGGCGCCATTGCGCCTGTTTAGTTTAATTTAGTTTATGTTGTAGTCTGTCTTTCGTTGTGTTTTGACTTCAGTTCCCATGCTGCACCTCGGTCAGGTGACGTAAGAAGCTCACCTGAACCGAGGTTGGGTTTTGATTAGTTTTAATTATGTTGAGTATAAATAGCCTGACTGAACCTCAGTCAGGCGTCTAGCATTTGTCGTTGTCATTGTGGTGCTTATGGTTTGCAATAATAAAAGCTTTATTATTTGAATCGCCAGTTCGCCTCCTCTGCGTTCATGCCGCGCGCACACACCCGACGTGGTAAGAGAAGAGTCCGTGACAATTTGAACATCAATATACAATATTTATTACAGTTTCATGCACTGCAAAATGTTTTTTTTTCTTTAAATTTCATTAATCACAAACATAATATAGACTCAAGCCTAAATAAAATATTGCTTCTCTAATGGTTGATTTGGCACAGGATGAAACAATGTGAGTTAGTCATAAAACCTCGAACGCTGCACTGAGATAGTTGCACTTACGCTAGTCACGTAGGCTACATTAAGAAAACTTGAACCTGGTTAGTTAATACAATATTTGAACAGAGACTAATACAACGAGAAATAAGTCACAGACTTTGATAATAAGAAAAGATTTAGTGTTCTGCCTTTATCTGGATGTGAATGTTAACTGGCTTTTCTGCTGAATGAAAGGAATTTTATTGCCTAACTCCTCTTTTTACAAATATCTAAAAACAGAATGAAAAAATACGGAAAGTTAAAAGTAAATTCCAACAATTCATAAACAATGCTTGGAATAAATTTCCAAAGTGCAGGCAAACATAGGAAGGAACATGGAAAATGAAAAAACTAATATTAAATACAATTCATGTTTTAATGCATTCACATTCCATCATAATACGACACAAAGCTTTAACAGCATGTCTACTTCTTTAGCTGTCGATAGATGGGAATATGACTGCACTTTAAAAAAAATATTTTTTCACTTTCTTTGAACTACTGATCTCTAACTTTGAAATGGTTAAATGTCTCATACAGGTTTGATCTATTGCTTTTAACTGAGCATAAACATAGAAAACACACAGAACACCTAATATAATAATAATAATAATAATAATAATAATAATTAGGTAATGAGAATGCAGCTGCACTAATTCCTAATACAACTGAACAATTGACAACGCAGTGTTTAGACTGGCGCTCTTTCAGGTCAGCCATCCTGTTATAACTGCTACAAATGAGGACAGATTTAACCTGGATAAAAGGACCTGGGAATTAAAGCAGAGACAGGCAGGGTTTCAGTCTTTTCTTTTACAAGACCCTGGCTATGCAACTGCTTTAAAATAGAACGGTTTTCCTGAATAACAACGACTCTTGACCTTTTTTCATCTAGAAGTCTTTATGGTTTGGGTCACAGAGACAGTAGGCACCATGCAGGCGGGAACGGGAGGGCAGAAATCAGATTAGGTCCTCCGCAGCGGGTGCCACATGGAGACAGGTTTGCGCAGAGTCGCCAGCATTTGGTTCCAGTGAGTGATGCCCATGCCGCTTGCTTCTGGCCCGATGATAACGTGACCTACGTTCTCACCACGCCCGTCTTCAGTGTTTTCAGCCACCGTGACTCTTAGAGAGAGGTCCTAGAATGCAGGCACAAGCCAGATAGTTAGTATCTAGCATCATACTGTATATATCTTGGCAGATTTAATAATTTTTTGTCTTTGTAAAAAAATTACGTGGACTGTAATGTTTGTGTCCATTTTTCTCCAACTTGAAACACAGTCCGCTGAACTGACACTACACCCCAACTCTGACAACAGGATGAAACCCTGAGAGAACCCAGACATAACAGGGAACCCATCCTTAAGTATAGACTATAAATATCAGTTTGTCCCTGATGAGCAAGCCAAGGGCGATGGTGGAAGGGACAAACTCACTGACAAAAGGATGAAACCTTGATAACTTGATAAACGACCAAGGTCTTGACATATGAGTACTGTAGTTAGCATGCGCTTTGTGAGTGTCACGTGATCACAACTGAGCCAATGGTTCTTTTATCTTTCCTGCTGCTGGATTGTGTGTAATCGTCTCCGACGCTCAGTTTCAGTGTGCCTGCATCACTCGTATAGTCAACATCCGTGTTGTGTGTGTGTGTCCAAGTGTAGTGACTGTTCTTTAGTAACTGTACTGCAGCAACGGCCCTCATGAAGAAAGAAGTTAAAAAGACTATAGCATTGCAAGAGATTAATCTGTTTAACAACAATGCAACATCACATTTCTGCAAAATCCTCAAAAGGAAGCAAAAGCAAGTGTCATTAAAGAGGTTAAAGACATTGGTTGACAGAGCAGTGTTTCTGTTAGTGTTTGTGTGTGCGCATACCCGTATGTGTGTGTGTGTGTGCGAAAGTCCTCCTCTCCAACCTCATCTTACTGCACTCTATTCTTTTTGAAGGTAAAGTGCAGGTTAATTTCTTTTATTTTTACTTTATATGAATATTTTTGGATTGTGGAACGAATCATTGAAGTTTGTATTATTTCTTATCGGGGAAATTCGCTTTAATATAGGAGTGCTTTGATATACAAGCATCCAGAACGAATTATGCTTACACAATCCATGGTTTAACCATATATCTATGTGCTATGAGGTTGAAAGGGTAATTTAACAGGAAATGTGTTCAATTTAATATAAAGTCCACTTTATTTTTTGGAGAGTTGGGTAAAAAAACAGTTCTTGGGAATTTTAGTTCTAAGCTACTAATAGAATCATAGAAAAATTGCCTGCATCAGGGAGTCCAAGACGATCTGATAAATCCAGGACTACATGGAGTATAAATCTTAAGTTAATAATATTAATATGACATAATAACTTCCATCTGAAGAACATTGTAATGTGGCCTGTTTAGTAGGAGGAATAATATTTATCTCTCCTCAAACTGAGGCCTGAGCTGCTTATAGACAGACAAATTACCTGAAGCACAACAGCAGGCACGGAGAAGATCATAGCCTCGTTGAAGATAGGGTTTGTATCATCCCTCTTAATGGAGGTTTTCTTCTTACTGATCTTTCTTCCATCTTGTAGGAGGTACACCTTCACAAATGGATCTGTTCCCATAGGTATTCAGTTAGAAAAGCAGAACTGGATTGAGTGCAGTGAGGATAATAAGAATAAAAAACGTGCTGACCTGCAGTGGTTTTGCCGTTAGTCCAGACCAGGTTCTTTGCTTTAGCCACCACCACCGTTAGGCGCTCTGCCGTAGGTAGGTAACTGAGCGAAAGCAGAACCTCTCCAACAGCATCCACAGCCTGTAGAACCAATACACAATTAATACACAACTCAAAATAGAGAAACTTTACCATAAATGGGCATGGCCAAGCATTTGAGCTTCATGTACAAAATCATTAATCAGGTATTTATCATCTTCTATATCCAGACCAGGATCTGGAGAGACTTTGCAGACAATGCAGAAAGCAGCACTGCTGTGGTGTACAAGTCAGAGGTGTGCCATGGCAACCCTGCAGCTTTTACATTCATGAAACAGGGAAAGACACAAAGCTTGAAAGATATTGTATGCCTCCATTAATGCTTAATATGACCCCGTTAAAGGTCTTAAATTACAAATGGACATGAATTAGGCACCTTGTGATTTTACATAAGCTGAAATACTGCATGCTTTACATCATTTTTATTATCTGCCAGTTTATTATATATAAATATATGATGCAAAACTCAGTGAGTCATAACTTTAACTAAGTTTATATTTTAACTAATGTCAGGGCATACACTAAGGAAACAGTCTTAAAAAATGTATGACATATTTTTATGAACAATAATATTTGCGATGATATTTGTATGGCCAATAAAATAATTTTCTTGTCTCTCTTAGAGGTTTACCATATACACTGCCTGGCTATTTTCCACTGTTCCAAAGTCCAATATTTAAGCAAACCTGAAACCTATTTTTTAATTTCTCACTAACAAGTGTTTTTCTTATATCCACATATCTGTTTAGTCCCAATCAAGTGGTTTTCTTATATCCACATATCTGTTTAGTGTGGGTTTTCGTCACATTGTGGTTGTGGAAATGCTCTTATTGTGATAGCCATGGTTTCCACTGACATTTTATTTAGAGACACAACTTCCCCAAGAGTTTAAGTGATCTTGGGTCATGGTCATACCTAATTTTTGACCACATTTCCTCCATGAAGTTGTTGGCTGACGGTTCTTAACTACAGTTTCGGCGGGAAAGTACAGATAATACAACACTCCAAGGACAAGAAATGACAGAACTACAAATTCCAACATTACTGTCATGACTGTCATGAGAAAAAAGAAAGACAACACAAACCCATCCTGAAAAGAACATCTGAGCCAAAGGAGTGAACTTTGCCATAACACCAATACAGGTACCAGTGGTGGACCTCATAATAGCCACACAGTTATCATGGAAAACAAATTGGCAAAAGTAGAGCCAGGGAATCTCAGGATGAAGCTATTATTTGCCCTAGCTAGTGCTAGAACACCCCATTCCAATATCATCATCCAAGAAAGGAAGGCATGGCATCCCTAAGATGAGAACAGAATATCACCAGGGAGATGCAAAGATGACCTGAACACAGAGGACTACAATGGCAAGGTGACCAGCTACTCAATGTCACTGTATCTACTAAGCTTTAAGATGAGATGTTCCACCAGCTACAGGAAAAAAGTCTCAGACTGCCTCAAGAACTTTCTACTTCAAACTTCAACTTTCAAGTAGAAAGTGATGAAATGTGCTCTGTACTACAATCTGTATTGTACAAAATTCACAGGCTACACTCAGACACATTGTCAGTAGCATCAACTCGGTCACATCTAACATTGCCAAACATCTAGCCAAAATGCTATCCTCCTCTCTTTACATGCCTTTCTACAGCTGGGACAGTCATTGCCATGAGGAGACAGATATTACTTTATCCAAAAGAATCCTATTCCATACTACAGTACATATGTGCCATACTTGACCTCCGCCTTTCAAATGCAATAAGTGTTTTTACAGACAAAAACACTGTTGTGCTATGGGTTCACCCGTGTCCCCTATTGTGGTCAATATCGACATCATGGAAGAACTGCTCTGAGCTCCGTCACAGGAGTCACTGGTCAGGTCTGCGGATGACACCTGGGTCAAAATCAAAACAACCACTTCACTTCAGTGGCACAAGACAGAAGAGTCAGCTCATCAGAACAAGACTCAGCATCTACATATCATCTACTTTGGAATGACAAAGGTCACTCTTTTAAGGCAGCGGTGTTTGAAAAAAGAGGTAAAAGAGGCCACCTATATCAAATTGAAACAACCCTCCCTCAGCAGAGGATGTGGCCTGGTTTATGTTTTTGCTTAAAGTCTATACCATTAACTATACCTTATGGTGTACCCTACAGTGTAGCCTGCTGTGTGATGAACATCATTTCTTCATTAAGGTCTCAAGAACTTAACAACTCCAGAGGGTTTATATAACTGCCATACGCTAGTAGTTAGAACTGATGAAGCCTTTTTCATGAGAGGAGAAATTTCTTCCAAAACTTAAAGCAAGTCCAGTTGCCACAGAAACAGCACCTTTGGGATATCCATTACCTGGATGACTGACAATCATCACAGAAACTACAGTTTTTAACCCAATTCCTTTATTCCTTTTTTTTTTGACAAGCACAGGCAGTGTATCTCTGTTCATTGTGGTTGTCAAAATGGATATTCAAAACCGTGACCCCCTAAAGATCATCTAGGGCCCATTATGAACTGTTCATGCATATATAAAGTAAGAAAGCACTCAATGTATTAAATTAAAGAGGAGAAATTATATTTACTCAATTTCCCAAATGTGTTCCAGTTATCTAGTATCAGGAGTAAGCTTGCTACATCATCCATGATATAAGAAATAATCATTATTTCATAAATCATTTCGTTTCAGTTACATATTGCTATTCTTTTATGTAGAAATTCACATATCGCCACACTATTATATAGAATGGTATAAACTCACCTTTGGAATTAGTTGGAATATCTTCAGCATTTGTTTGTACAGTTTTTAGTAGGCTAAATCATTATCAAAATGTTTCTGGATTTGCTGTTTTTAAATTGAATGCTTAAAGATCACATATTTTATTATTTCTTTAGCAAGTCAACACAGGTATTCAAAGATCTTCCAAAATGTCTGTTAATGCTCCAGCGCAACATACCCCACAGATAAAGCTTTTTTATACGACAAACTCCATATGTTTCACTCATCCTATGAACACACTGTTTCAATGTCTATTTCAATGAGCTACTGATGAGACATGCACTGCCAGGGAACAGCAGAACTGCACAACAAGCAAGGCCAGGGATTCACTTGTGTAAGAACACATTAGGGGGAAAATGTAATTAGCTTATTACATTGGCCCAGACAATAATTTATAAAATAACAAAATGGATGGAATGTATTTTTATCACATTTTTGGTTTGTATAAACATACTTAAGAACCATTAAAATGTTTTAAATTAACTATGGAGTGATTTGTGGTGAATTCTTGAACTGTGGACTTGAAGTCCACCAGTGGGCACAGGTAGGACTGCAGGACATCTTCATGACAAAAGACCTGTTAGAGATGCTTTCAGGATCCATTTAAGCCTTAAATAAGTAACACCCAATCATCTTCAGGACTGATTTCCTTAAATCCTCATACAACATACAATTTTAGACAGAGTCTTGAGTTTTAAAGACTATCTACCGATGACCTGAGAGCTAGTCTGTGTGGTCACTCTGCTACCTGATTCTCAATTTAAATGACTACTTCTCCTTCTTCTACTTATACAGCCTGTATAAAATGTAAAATATTGGTATTGAGTGATGCAGTATGTTGATGAGTGTTTGTTGGTCAACACCTTATTAATGTCCTGGAGGTAGAGCCAAGCATTGAAAGGTCGTATGGACAAGTCTAGATCAGACAGTTTGAGTTCAGCTTGTCCCGCACTGATGTTCCTTTCATCCAAGTCCACTCCAAAGGCTGAGAAACGTAGGCTGTACTCATCCACAGCTGCTGCTTCAATTGGAATAGAGAGACGCTCATCAAACAACACGGTGAAGGCATTGCTCTGGATCTAAAAGAGACAGATCACAGAGTTTAGATGCAATCAATATACACAAGTTCCTACATAAATAACGAGAGAACATTCTTCTAGTGAAGTAAAACAGGAACACAACATCATGAAATTTTTACTTCAACAAGTAAATTTTATGTATGTAAGCATATTTTTTTTTTATTATAAGGTTACAATAAACCCAATATAAGATTATTAAGCCAATTCCTAGACTAGACTAATTTTCATTAAACAGTTTTGATCCTTTCTAGAAAAAAACAAGTAAAAAAAAAATCCTCTATTAGAATAAAATGATTCCAAGCTTGTATAGAAATATATTTTAAATTGCAAAGAAATTTTTTTTTCTCAGAGATCATGTTTTGAGATCATGCATTTTTCTTTTAAATGGATCTGTGTTAATTACATTGCAAAAAAAAAAATAATAAATGATAATATATACAGCAATTAAGTAACAGCATCTTGAAATTAGTTGAATGTACACTAGTTACAAGAGTTAAACCAAATTTTGCTATCAAGATCGTTATCTCTGTGGTAAATTTCTCATGATAGGAAAACCTACAAAAAAGTCACTATATTTAAGGCATTTCTACTGTAAGATGTATTGTTTTGTATTTGAGGAAGAGGTCCAAGATGGTATCATACTTTTGTTGCACTGTTGTAACTATATTGTGCCAAAATCCATAGGGAGGAATGAGGTAATGTTACAAAGGGTGAATAGACACACCTTGGCACAATGAGTTTCCCAGGTCTAAGAATTTAGTACGACTAAAGACAAGATAAACAGAATGCATTTTGTGTCAGCATCGGGAAAGGCATCAGCGCTGCTCTCAGCTATTTAGATCAACACAGATGCTGAGAAAGGCTGAAGTCTTTTTCCACAACGCCAATAAGTGTCTGTAACTCTAAATATCTGCTCAGCAGTCAAGGCACTTGAAATGTAAATTAAAGATCTGAGAATGGAAGCGTTTGGGGGAATAGGGGTTGAGCACAAAGGCTTCCATAATGCTGAACTTGAAGATAAGGCCATGCTGTAAGAAGGAGGACAATTCATTTGAGACAACAAATAAATTTTTTTTTTTTTACATTTGCATTCACATATTTAATTCAAACTGAGACATGGCACTACTGAGCACTTGAGTCAAAAGTTATAGCCTTGAAGCTCATTTCCAAATTACTTCAATAAAATAAGCTCTAGAAAATCTCTAGAAATTTTGAGAGTAACAAATTACAAAAACCAATCAGTTAAAAAATGTCCAACACCCCTTGACACATTCTCATCCATATTTATGTAAGAAGACTTTCACTTTGAAACCAGCCAGAGAAGCTGTGCTTATGTCAACACTCTCTCTCTTTCTTTCTCTCCTTCTTTCTCTCTATGACAATGCTGGCTCAATAAGGTCATTTAGGCTCCATCATAAGCCTCAGCTCTAATACAGTTCTACTAATACAGTTCTACTGCTGCTCTTTAGATGCTATGCATTCACAAAAGTGACTGATGATCAGAGTGTCTTCCAGTTTCCAGTGGTTGTTTGCTGGCTGTGTCACAAGTTGATTACATTTTTACTCATTTTTTTTCACAGTGGGAGGAAAAGGTTTGCCTCTGGGACCACAGTGAGGCAGAGTGATAATACAGAGGCTCTGGGAAGAGGAATGAATGCAATACTGTTTAAGAATGAGCGAATTAGTGCAGTTTTAGTTTCAGATTCAACCCCCCAAATCGGTAATAACCTGCGAGTGCTCTTTCCTTACCCTTGTGACGCCAACATTGATCTCGTCAGGTAAAAGTGTGACAGTGACGTAACAGCCAGGAAAATTCTCCTCTTCCTTTTCCATGAGATCCTTGGCCTGATGTAGGGTGACATGTAATAATGACGATCGTGCTTCAAGCTCCAGTGTCACCTCCAGCTGGCCCACGGTGACATCATGGCCGAAGGTCTGGGCAATGGACGATATGGAGCACAGAGAGTCGACCGAAGCAGAGCGTTTCATCTCCAGATCCCGGCTCATGAGCTCCAGAGGGCCGAGTTCACGAAAACTGTCAGGAGTGTCAGCCAGCTGCAGGCTGGGCTTACGGCTTGCAGATGAGGCTCTTCGGTGGTTAGAAGCTGCAACGCACTATGAAGGAAAGCATATATTACCAAACAAGGAAGGTCCATGGCAGGTTTTTACAGGCAGAATCATAGCACACATCAAAGGAATGAAGGTTATTACCTTCTGCCTGACTTCAGAGTAAGAGGTGCCATATTTCTCCTGGAGGTAGCGGTAATTGAAGTTGGGGTATGGTGAGGGAGCAGGGAAAGAGCCAGACCTCCATAGTTTCCACAGATTTACTCCGATTATGCCAAGCAAAACCAGGAACCCCAACAGGTACACACCAAACTCCCACGAAGGAGGATTTTGGATTACTGTCTCACACACACACAGAAACACAACATATCAGAATTAGAAACACAACATATCAGTAAGAAGATAGATATCTATTAAATTTCTTTTCTCTTACCACTGACATGGTAGTCAGAGATGTCCCGGCTGTGTGAAGAGGTCATGATTCCACTGTCTGGAAAGAGAATGAACAGGAAGAGGCGACGTTAATGAGGTAACAAGTTAATTAACTTGAGCTACCACTAAAGATGATGTCAAACAGTCTTTTTAGAATCATTCTGATTTGAATACTGGTCCTGGAAAAGGAAGCACATCATCATTTTTAAAGCTCTGTGTTCGGTAATAAATGATTTTGCAGTCTCCCCGTACAGCTCAGGTGTGTTTGTATAAAAGAGTTTCGAGTTACTGGAGAGAATGGGCTGTACAAGGTCACTGTTTGTTCACCATGTGTAGACAGCCCATTGTCTACAGGTGCATTGTCGAGGTTAACATTCCAGTCGTATCTGGTACAAGTGATATTTAAACCTTGGTCCATGGAACAGTCGCCGCTTGGGATTGCATAAATAACATCTAGACAAATTGGTCATAGCAAATCTTATTCATTAATATGTGACTTACAGTTGGAAAAAACTTAAAGAAGCAGATTTGAGTTATTAGCATGACATTGATTAAAAAACAGTATTAATACTACTGGGAGGATTTTGCAAAGATTCAGACGAATTTGTCAGCAGTATACTCTCAATGTCACAAAGGACTTATGGGAAATATGAACAAGCACAACTTTCAAATAAGCATGACTAAGAAAAGCTTATTGGCAGACACATGTTAGACACAAATGCACAGGGAGCCCTGGTCAGGTCCTGCTTTCAAAGCATGGAATTAATGGATTCCCCTTTAACATTCTTTTTCAGTTTGAAATAAAATAACAGTAAAAAGAGACTAACTCATCTTTAAGGTCAGAATAAGGGGAACTCTTGTGTGATCTGGCCAGAATGTAAGGTTATGCTCTTCTTGCTAATCAACCTCAGGCCACTGCAGAAGTCAGTACAGACTTCGGTTACACAAAGCCCTTCAAGGCACGGAATGTGGTAAAGACTTGCTAGCCTTAGCTAGGTGAAGATCAGTTCTGAGAGACTGTTTAGCCAGGGGACACCTACCAATAAAAGGTGATTTAAACAACACTACGTCTGCAAGACCTGTGTCAATTTTGATGTAGTAAGTATAGTTCTTCTCGAAAGCACTGGCCAAAGAACTAAGCAACGTTTTGAAATAAGTTATCCAACCTGACCAGATCTACTGTGTGTCTGGAAGATTAGTCTATATTTCTTTTATTAATTGAACACAATTAACTGTTGGATGTTAAAAATCTTTTAATTTCAGCCAAGGTTTTATTAACAAATTAAGATTCCTGTATAGCAGTGGTTCTCAAACTTTTTCTGTCATTCCCCACTTAAGGAGGTGAGCGAATTTTCAAGCCCCACTTGTCAACAAAATAATAGCGAAATCGGCCTAAACCAATAAGATCAAACAACAACAAGTTCAAAATAGATAAAATACACGTGCAATTGTTATAAAAGGCTTACGTTGTCACTTATCTTTGCATAATTGAC
>JAOTQY010000010.1:3245489-3255698 GCA_026413445.1 Dolichallabes microphthalmus
GGCGCACGCCGTGACACTCTGTAAGTAAGCTAAGCTAGCAAAGCTAGCGGGCATAACTAGGCTATGTTTAGGAAAATAGTATCGGATCGGTACGTGGACTCAAATACTCGCCGATTCCGATGCCAGATTTTTTTGTGGTATCTGCAGTATTTCCGATACCAGTCTCGGAATCGGAACAACCCTAGTCATCAACACATGATCTTGACCAAAAATTTATGCAACTTTTGACACAAATAAATGTTGAGAGTTTGCATAAGGCTGTCAAAGTAATGCAGTTGCGACTGCACAGCAAAAATATTTTAGCGTGACTTCTTTTTTGAGCCAGACAATGTTGATTCTTGTAAAGTGTTTTGAGATTAAAGATTTGAACATGACATTGTGCGAGTTCCTTGGTGTGAGAACAGTTTGACTTTTAATTGGGACTTTCCATGTGACTCTGGGCAAGTGATGTGTTTATCTACAAGATCGCAAATCATACACCAGTCTTTGATGCCTTTCAACACTGAAGGCTTTTTTATGCAAATAATATAGCTCTACCTCTAATTAAAAAGAAATACTAATTGACTGTCAATCTACAAAGTACAGATTCAAAATTCATTCAGCTGGATCAACTAAAGACAAAAATATGATCTACCTTAACAGCATAGTTAATGAGTGGATCCTTAGCATAAGAGGCTGTATAGTACACTGCATCTTCTGCCTCACAGCACGGCTTGCCTGTGGTCAGCCTGAAGTGGGACCAGCTGTCTGTGCCAAAGCGCAAATGGTCTTTCTGTCCAGCCATGAAGCGGTCCTCACAGCGACCAGCCAGTTTGCGCAATGTGTCAGCATGCAGATTGCGGATGCGGCCTGCCACCTCCTCCCAGCTCTCTAGCCCTCTGTAAAGAGCAAGTCTGTGGGTCTTACTGGCTCCAAGGCTCTCTGTGCTGCGGCAGCCCCGCCTCTCCCGACCCGCACCTGTGCTGCTGTTACCTGAATGGGAAATGCTGCGTCCTCCTGCCCCTGGCCTCTCCAATGAGTCCCCAGATTCATCTAAGTGTCGGGCATCAGAGCTGAGTGAGGAGCTTTGACTGGCCGTCTCCCACGTGGAGTCCAGGTCATAGAGTGGGTTTGCCACACTCAAGCTGGCACCCCCTGGCTTGACCTCACCACGGGGTCGGCGAGTCATTGGGTCTCTGGACAGTGAAGGCTCTGTGTTGGCTCGTGGCACAGATTTCTTGGGAAGGGGTGGGGGAGTGGCTTTGGCACTTGGATTAAAGCTTTCAGATTCAGAATGGACAGCATCATCAAAGGTCTTGGGGTGTCTGGGGTGCTTTGCAGGGATCAAACTAGCCCTGGACTGACCTGAAGAAAGGGTGGGGACAGAGAAAGGCGGTCACAATTATTATATACTGTACATAACCAACAAAAGCTGAGTACCTGAAATACTACGATATTTAACATTAGACACAATTTATATCTCTCACTAAAAGAGTTAAAGAAAATGTTTAGAATGATAAACATGTACTCATACTTTCTAAATAAAAAAAGCAAGGTTTTGTCTCTACATTGGTCAGAGCTCGCTCTTTCAATGGTATCTTTATATTTAATACATTGGAGGAATCGAAACCAGTCTCATAAAAATAGTCTGTGTATACACAAAATATGTGGAAGATAGAGAAACGAAGACATGCATCTACAATCCTCAATAAACAGAAATAACAGTGCGACTCAATATGGCTTACTCCAAAAAAATGGGATGTACACTATGAGAACTGAACCTTGCACCATAAGTGAAACCAAAATGTTGAGTGAAAGTGATGTTATGAACAGTTATGTGGCATCTATTTTAAAATAAGCTACTTGAAACAATCACCTGCCCCAATATATACCGTATATAAATGAGAAAGGCTAAACGGAATATTTTTCACTAGGATTACTTTATATTTTCACCGCTGAAATAACAGCACTGAAGATAATTAATGCGCTGGAGTCATTTTAAGGCTACTAAAAATCTACTCTTTTGCTTTCTCATCTGTGGTTCACTCTCCGTTTACCAAACACTAATTGCTTTTATACATAAATAAAATTTGTTTTGGCCAGGTTCAGACTTGGCGACACAAAACTTTTAATAAAACAATAAGACAAACATACTTTCGAAAATCAAAACAAAAACTAAAATAACAAAATAATGAAATTTATTGTTTTTAAAAAGTTCTGGAGAAATGATTAAATATGACAGTGACAAAGTGTTTTACGGAATCGTGGATAGCACTGTCAGTAAGAATTAAGACTGTTGTCTGTGTGGTTTGTTTTTTTTTTTTCTTCTTTTTTTCCCTTGTGTCTTTGAATGGAAAGTTAAGGCCTGTGGGCAATTTCGACACCCCATTTTAAATAACAAACCAGGCTCACATTTGATTTATGACTATCCCCTATTCTAATATTCTGGTAATAACTTTCCTGCACATTGGATTCCCTCCCTCCTACACAATTCTTCCCTGTAATTATTAGTTATGAGGAAATCATACAAGCTTCATCTACATTCTATACAAACACCTAAAGGAACTGTGTTGTTCTGATGCTGACAAATGATTTCATCTTCTGTCCAGGACCATCATGCAGACCCTGTGTGTGTGTGTGTGTGTGTGTTTGTACGTGAGCTTAATGTAGTTGGCACATACCTAGGTTGGTGTACGTGGCACTGCATGAGCTGGAAGCAGGAGAGTGTGAGTGAGTGTGTGTGCGTGTACCCTCGTCCTCCTCTGGCTCCCCTAGACTGGCACTGGGTGAGAGTGGACGAGCCATGGGCCGCGTCGAGAGAGTGGACTGTTCGCTCACGGTGGGCAGTTCCACCTTGGCCGGCAAAGAGGTCATGCCAGGTGTGTCAGTCTCTGGACCCTGAACCGGCATCTGACTGTATGAGGTGGGGAAAAAGCATGTGCATGTAAATGCAAATGCTGTGTATGTATTTTGCCCAGTACAGAATGAGACCTATCATTTCAGTGACTCATTGCGCTTTACTGTAGAGTATTCCACTTAAATTCTCAATTCTGAGAGTTTAGTCAATTACTCAGTTAATGTTGACTTTCAATAATAGGGCCTGAATGATAATGCCTTCTCACAACATATACAGATTTAATGTGCAACAATTGTATAATGAGCATTTAATTTGTAAACAGCCTGTGTTAGTAATTATGACCGTATCAACAGTAACAGAAAAGCAGGCTATACAAAATGTATCGTCTGTTGTTACACCTACAGTAAAATATACTCGGCTGGTAGCATTTTCTATTTCATATTCATAGAAGCAGGATTTCTTAATTAGAATAAGAGGCAATAAAGGCACAAACACTGTACTGACTGCCTATATCATTATTTTTAATGAAAGGAATTTATCACTCATACTAATTAAACACTGTTTCTTTAGTATCATGATGCTAGTGGGTCCAGCTGTGAAAACAGCAGTCTGATGTGCCGAAATCCCACTGTATTGTCGCCCATGAAACCTAACGAAGCCTTCGACGCTAAATCAAATATATAAACACTTTAAAAGAAAAATACATAGTCTGGATACTTAATTTAGTTTAGGAAAAGGGTGGGGCTAAACTATTTAAATACTATTTCTATCACGCATGATTTATAATTGATGTTTATCTTGTACTGGATAATTCATTAGACATATTACCTGTATAAAAATATATGCTGTATTTTTTATTCTCTACAACATCTATAATTAATATTTATTGTATTAAAAATTTTTTTTTCATTTAATTGCTTTTTTTTTTTTTGCTTTTTACCTACACACCAACACATCCTGGAACAACAAGCCCAAACCACAAGAAATAACGTTATAAAATTTAATAACAGTACTAATAACTTATTATAATATCCTACATAAAAAAAAGCCGTCATGACGGTATAGCGCTCATTCTTTTTAAATCGCATGCACCGTCAAAACAGTAAGTGAATAAGTAAGCAGCGTGAAAAAAATGAAGCAAGTAAGTGTTGTCATAACTCTGGAAGCATGCTATAGTGTTAGAACTTGTCCTAATCACCTCAACCAATGACCGCTTTGCAATTTCCACATCCAATAAGACATTTACTGCTCAGAAAGCAAGCAAAGACGCGCACACACACCCGTCTTGAATCAACACCCCAGTCAGCGCATTGTGCTTACCTGCTCTTCTTGCTCACACAACTGCCCATATCTGAAAGCTCCCTCACCTTCAGGCCAGAAGAAACAAACTCTCCGCTGATATCTTAATATGTCTACCTTCCTTTCTCCGTCTTTTTTTCTTTCTGTGCTCGCTCTAAGGTATTTTACCTCTACGCTGTACTCTGCATGCCTCTTGACACACCCTCTCCTAGTTGCTCACTGAAGGAAGAATGATTAACACTTCCTTTACCTAGAAGACATGCTTTTATCAGCTCCTGATACTAAATTTGGATTAGGAACAAGATACTATTTAGTTATATTCATCCCCCATGACATACCAATGGGAAATACATTTTAAGAAAATAATGTAATGGTGAAACATTTCTCACAAAACACATAAATGTGCACTTATTCTCATGGCTTGTGTACATTATGTACCGTACATCTGGTCTATTAACTAATAAAAATAAATAAATCAATAAAAAGTAGATGCATCCAAGTATGGAATGGTTCCCATGAATTCTGGGAAAATATGTAATAATTTCATGCAAGTTATCCATGCAACACACAAACCTACATCCTTAGTTTATCTTTCATATTAAATAATGGTTGCCATTATGGAGCTGCGCCATGAAACAAATCCATGACCTTGCATTTAAAAGCAATTACTAAAATGCGAAATATGTGCAAACCATGCTTTCTGTAGACTGAAAACTTAATATAGGGCCCTCAGTTTTAATGTTTGAAAAGGGTCTAGAATAGTAGGCAAAAAGACGATGTGGATGAACACAACGAAGAATAGTGTGGATGAACACAAAAAGTGTGTAAACAAACAGTACTAGACACAAATGGCCCTCCAATAGGTGACTCTGCTTTCAAAACCACATTACAAAGTGTAATAAGATGACGTTTGTCCTACTTAGAATACTACACAAAGCTAACCGTAGAACAAAACCGGCTCAATGACTCAAGGTGCACAAGGATAGCATTAAAATTTTATTTAATATGCATAAAAAAAGTATTGGTTAATGTTAATGGTAAAAATGCCATGCTGCCTGTGATTTTTAAAAAAAGAGAAGAAAAGAAACCTTGCATAATAAAACATAATGCAAAAGGAGTTAAGCTATAGAAGAGAAAATGGAAGAGAAGGAAAGCTAGAGATAACATTTACCTCATCACTTTGCTGATCAAGAGGCTCGCTCTGCTCTTTGGGGGTCCTGACTGGTTGTATGACAGCACTCCACCTGCACCTGCATTTGACTCCTCCACCCTAAGCTCTGCCTCCCCATCACCTCCTGTCCCACTGTCTGGCTTATAGGTAAATATAATGGTGGGTTTTTGAGTAGGATCATCTGTTTTTGACTCTGAAAACCAGTGCTGTCTCTGGAGAGGAGGAGGGGGTAACATGGTGATAACAGTCCCATCCAAACCCACCAGCTTCCCTTTCTCTTTCTCCCGCTCTGCTTTCTCTTTTTGTTCATCCTCATCTTTCCGCCGGCGGAAAAAGCTCTTGAAGGAGATCCAACGCTTTGGCCTGTTACTGTCAGCTGAGCGTCTGCCTTCTGCCACAGTGCTGATCTCACCATCACTCGGCCTGGAGCCCACAGGTCTAGTCCAGTTGCTGAAGTGCCTCTGTAGCAAGTTACTGGCATGATATGGGGAAGAGGTGGATCTGGGTGGGGGGAAAGGGGCACTGGGTTCAGATTTTGGACTTGTGGGAGCCTCAGCTGCTGAGGCACTCTGAGACTTGGGCAAGAGTTTGGACGGTGTGTCCTTGTGAGATTTGGTCAGACTACCCTCGATAGGGCAGTTGAGGGATTTGGGTCTGCTGATCGTACCCTTAGTGGCATCAGGGGGAAGCGAGTAGAGCTCCTCAACACTGCATGTCTTGCTTTGAGCTGAGGGTGAGTCTGGAGGAGACTGGGGTGGCTGGATAGAGGCTACTATCTGAGACAACACCATGCTAGCTTTCTCTCTGTGCCCTGGTACAGTGGATGTGGCGGTTTGGCACTCACTGCTTGCTGCTACAGGTGAATCATCACTGGGATTACTGCTACTGGTGATTTTAACAGAGCTGCTTTTTGTCAGACTGCTAGAGGCAGTGCTAAGAACGGGGATAATGTTTGTTCTAGGGCTGGAAAGAGTAACTGAAATGTTGGCTCTTGTACTGCACTCAGGAGTACTTTTGGCTTTGTCACTGTGAGATATAGTTCTTGTCATGTCCATGTCCTCCTTAGAATCAGCTGAAACAATTTTTCTGGTCAGTTTGTGTTCTGTGGTTGCGCACTGTGCATTTTCAGAGCTGCCGATTTCCTCATATGTGTGACTCTGTACTCTACCTCCTGTTCCCAGTTTGGGCTGTGGCAGCTCCCCACTCACACCCAGAAAACTCTTATACACAGCCAGATTATCATACGCACTCGGGTTAATCACGATTGGCACTTTCACTGCGTTCTTTGAACTGCGTGCATATGTGGGTTCGTCTCTGATGATGATTGGGAAAGGAGGCATTCCAGCATTATTGTAGCTATTAAATTTGATCTCTGACAAATTAGGAGACTTCACAGGTATGGTGCGTGAGGAGGACACGCCAGCAACAGGGGATGTGGGAGCTGATTTATGGTTGCCTTGTCTGGGAGGGACTGATGACCCAGATGGCATCCCACTAAGCAACTCTACTTTGGGCATTTTTTGCCGTGGACTAGTGCTGGATGTCCAAACCTCCTGGTAACGGATGTTCCCAGGCTTGTTACAGGAAGGACTGGGTGTAGCAGCATTGGCTAAAGCAGTACCTATAGAGACTGGTACTGATGGAGAAACTGAAATGAATGGAGATATTGGAGTGGTTGGAGATACTGCTGCAGACTTAGGCGAAAGTGGTGTTTTGGGTGATATAGGAGATTTTGGGGAGAGAGGAGAAGCAGACAGGGGGATGTTTTTTGAGGCTCCTGGATAAGGTGGGGGACACAGTACTGTGGTTGCGCCTTTGGGCTTGGCAGTGCCCTCAGTAGTTCGTTCCTCAGTGCTGGCCATAGATGCCGACACATCAACCACAGTGTATGGCTTACAGATGGGAGTCTTCTCCAAACTCACTACTCTGTACGGTTTAGGCTGCTCCTCTGTTGGGCTAAAGCTTATGGTTATTGGCTGGCCAGGGAGTGCTTGCGGAATAGGTCCACCCTCTCTTTGATTAATGTCTTGATCCTGTAATCGGATTGCCAGAACAGCTTTGTGTGTCTCAATGGATTTAGGTGAGCTCAGTGCTCGGCCTACTGGGTCTTGTTGTACTGCAGAGCTAAATGGAATAGGGTGTAAACCATTGGGCTGGTTACGAGGGACACTACTGCCACTGCTGGAGGTGGAGTCCTCAGGCAGAGAAGATGAGGACTCTGGTGAGGTGATGGACTCAGAGTTAGACAGGAAGCCACTGCCCTGGGGGTCAGAGCCATATGGAAGAAGGCTTTGTGCCTCACTGGAATCCATGGAAGGATAGCCATTTAGAATCTCATCATAACTATCATAGTCAACAGCACAGATCCGTTGCAGTGAGCGGTTCCGAAGAGGTACAGTGTTCCACTTCTTACCAGCTGCAAAGGGAACTGGCGACAGCGTTGCAGCCCGAAAATTTGCAAAGCGTGGTTGACCCCTCATCCGGATCTCCATAGCCAAAAGCTCTTCATCACTCTCATCCCAGCTCTCATGCTCATCATCGTCATCATCATCATCATCACTCTCACTTTCCTCTTCATATTCCTCATCCTCCTCTCCATCACTGGAAAATTCTGGGTAGCAAAAGCGTCCACCCTCAGAACTTATAATCTCTGCACTGTCACTCAAAGAGACACGTTTACTGGCACTGCTGCTATAACCCAAAGCTAGACAGCCGGCTGCAGGCAAACCTCTCTCCAAAGAGCGCCTATATGAGCAGCCGATCCGGCCCAAGAAGTCGTCCCTGCTAGAGCTCAGATCTGAGCCCAAACCTGCAATCTCCTTCAGCACATCCGTTAAGCCATTGTTGTTATTACTTGTTGGTGGACAGATAGAAGCAAATCCCTCCACTTCTATCCTTTCATCATTTCTTTCATTGTTATTAGGTTCTGCAGGCCTTTTACGGTTTAAGCCATTGTGATTCCAAATGGTGAAGCCTGATGCTTTTCCAGATTCTGCCCCCTCTACCACTTTCTGAGGATTTCCTTCTAGATCTAGCCCCACCCCAGAGCATGGGAGCATCATGGTGGGCTTTACAGCAATTGTGGGCTTTTTTGCCACAGGAGGGCGGAACTGGCCTGAACGGGAAGAACTGCTGCTTCTCTGAGCGTTGCTAGTAAGGTTAGTGTTGATGACAGAACTGCTGCCTGTGGGTGAGTGGCTTGGGTGGTTAATGATATTTGAGACTCCAGTGGAGATGTTACTATGTTGGGTGAGGCCTTGTTCAGGAGGACACTTATGTGGACCCCCTTCAGGTAGGCAGTGCAGACTTTTGGGCTTAAAGCAGTTCTTGCACTCGCCAGGCTTCCACACGTGTTCAGTGAAGGTGTTGCAAGCAGACATGTCTGCAGTGCTGGCAGCAGCACACTCAGTGGACTGGAAAGCGTTCCATCACAGAGACAGCTGTTACAACACTGCTGCTCAAAGCTGCTACAGGCCAACGGTAGGGAAGCACCTTCCACGTAGAACACTGACAAATCTACCTGAAAAAGAAACAATTAGAGGTAAGACATAGTTATTTAAAAGTTATTTCAGTAATGAACAATTATAACTATATATAACTAATATTACTTAATTTTGTACTTAATGAACAATGCCAGGTTAATATTAAGAAATGCATTAGCTGTAGGTTTCCAGCAGGGGGTGCAGTGTGCTTAACACTTGAATTTTTATTTGACCCAAAATGACCATATTTCAATAGGACTATTCTAAAAACAATTTTCCAACATGGATGGTGAGAACAATGCGTCTTTGTTTGTGTTCAGTTTATTTAACAAATAAGTAATGTTCATCTGAAACTAATATGATATTCTGTAAATAAATCTGATAAAAAAGAACTGGTTTGTATCTTCTTGTATGAACGTTTCAAGATATAAGAAGAACCATGCATCATTAAAAGTTGGATATTTGTGCCTCTCATCCTCTTACACACACACACACGCACACCACTCTCTCTGCATCTCTGTGACAGAAAGACAGAGCTATAGGAAGAGAGAAAGCGAGAGAGAGAGGAGACCGAGAGTAGCGAAAGAAACTGTCAAGCATGTTTCTGCTCTATATTTAGCACTAAGCTAAGACCAGTTGCATGTAGTTTTCTGCCACTGCATGACACACTGAAACACACATAACTCAGGCCTCGTTCTACTGAACTTCCTTGAGAGAAAATGTACAGTATGCAGAGAGAATGTAGAAATAAGAACGGCACAAAAGAAATGCAACAACATTAAATCAAGAAACGTCAATCTATGTTTAGAGTTGTTAATATATCTGAAGTTAAATGTGCTTATATGGAAATGCAACATACCTGCCTTAAAAATGTTTTTCCTTTTAACTACAAAATAGTTAAATTAAAATTTAACAGTCAAATAGTATCTAACTGTTCAAATCCCCTAAAACGTGTATGAATGCTTTTTAATGGTAAGTATGAAATCTTAAAAGATTAAAAGACACTCTTAACTTTAGACAGCTTGTCCTCATTTCTAGAACACCTCCTCATCCACAAAGATGGCCCTGCTTGCCTGAACATTTGACTGCAAATAGCCTCTAGCAGATCATAGACTGTATAAGAACTGAAGAGAGGTTGTGAAGCTCAAACGTGGAAACTCAGGTTGTGGCCACCTTGGCAGGAGCTGACTCTCCCTAAACCTCAGTAAACCCATAAATGGACGAATGGGTGTAATGAACGGAGTCTGGCTGTTGATTGGAACATGCCCACTTACCTCAGTCACCACAAGCGAACTAGCTTATCTAGTGCTAAGTTGGCGCTAATCTAGCTATATACTGTAAGCGCTAGGGTTGCCACCCGTCCTTTAAAATACGGAATCGTCCCGTATTTGAGAATGAAATTGCGCGTCCCGTTTTGAATC
>JAOTQY010000010.1:3267317-3286874 GCA_026413445.1 Dolichallabes microphthalmus
CAAAAAATGTTTTAAACCAATTAGGTGAAATTGAATAATTTCCCACGGCACACCTGACGATCTCTCACGGCACACTAATGTTCCGCGGCACACTGGTTGAAAAACACTTCTCTAGTGAGCAAACAGGCATCAAAACTGCCCCTGTAGCATTTTCCTGCACACACACTACAGTAAACGCCATGACAAAATTCCCACCACGTAAAACAAACACCGTCCACCAAACTACAGACTGGGGGTTGAACCACACCACCAAGCCCTGTATGAGTGGAACTTGTATTATAGTAATCTTCTTATAACATGATGCATGATCACAGGCACATCCTGTAAATGCCACCAGCACCAACGGGCGCAATGCCTGCTCTGGCCACCAGAGGCTCGGCTAGGAGTTCTAGTGTAGTTCTGGTTCATTTCCTGTAAACCTGCAAATGCCTCTTTTTTTTCTTCTTCTTTTTTTTTTTAACAGCTTGCGTGTTTCAACGGTGCTCTTTCCTTATCGTCCTTGCAAAATATTTACTACTTCTTGGCTCAGGTTATACAAATACAAATGAGCAGCATGTTCAACAATACATCATAGACGATAATGCCTCAAACACACTACACTGTCCTGTCGCAATTATCCCTTCTCTTCCAGTGGCTGGAAGTGCATTCTGAAATGCCTGTGGTGAATCTGAGTGGATATACGCCTCTGATGAGCTGTATGACAAGTTACAAACACAACCCAAGTTTTTGCCTGGGGTTTGGCCGGTCTGGCTCTCCATCATACATCTGAAAAAAGACATAAAATGTTGTCTAATGCTTCTTGCATTATCTAAAACGTCAAAAATATGTTCTGCTATCTTTTTGAAGTCTTGTCATCTTGATTTCAAAATTATTTGCATGACTCGAGTATGCTTGCTGACTTTTACGAGTATAAATTTGCTCTCTACTTGCTTTATTTTACATTCACGGCACCAATCCCACTGACTCCCCTCTTGTTACAGCTCCAGTGAAGATATGCTTAGTGAAGATACATACTATAACTAAATAAAAAAGGAAATAATAATAAAATCAAGGACCCCTTGGCTAATCTTCACAGACGCCTCTCAGGGAACCACGGATCTAGTAAGATTGTGTAAAATAAAACACCCTCCCTATGTTTACATGGACGAATATTTCTTTGATCTCACTGAAACTGTTCGGACTAGAGATTTCATCTCAGCTGTTTACGCGGATGCAGAAGTAGTTGTTTTTGATGTTACGTTAGGCTCCCCATCTTATCCAACAAATCCCACCTTCTATGTCATGACTGGTTACAGGAAGTCAGATTGATTAGTAATGATTCTTACATTTCACAAAGCATCTAGTGTTCCCATCTGACAGAAATGGAAATAAGGAATGAGGGGCTCAGGAAGGAGAGTGAGAGACCCTCCTAGTCAGTCCCCTGCGTCGCTCACAAACTAGAATCAGGGCAATAACCAGGTTAATTAACCCAAACGGTGACATGTAAAACATGATATATATATAATATATAATTGCTGTCCCCAACAAGACGCCATCCTGGGTCGTGAGTCCTGACCAATAAAACGTTTTGGTAGAGACCATGACAGACAGGCTGAGGGAGAGGAGGGGTTTCCTTTCATCCACTCATCAAGTCTAACCTGTAATATTTCCCTCAAACAGATTTCACTGAACTAATTCTTTAAAATGCGAAACAAATGGTGTCCCATATAGGTTGAATATGCAACAGGTCTTCTAAAGATTGAACGATTCCGTATTTAGGAGACGGTTGGCAACCCATCCCCTTATCAGAGATCTGGTTCCATTATCAGACATGGAAACAAAATTTTGTCCCTGTCACATCAGAAGATGCTAAAAGAGCTGAGAATGCTGGAGTGAGACGACTTTTTAAAATTATTTTTTATTCAGAACATCAAGTGACTATACATCTCACTCAAACTATCTGGATAAATATGTAAGAAACAGTCCCATAGTCCTTCAGTCACCCCCAAATATATTTCAGATCTGTGGGAAACGCTTTATATGGAGGAGAAATGTGCCATCACTGGTATAAACAAGTTACGTAACAACCCCCTCTGTGACTAACAGACAACACATTTCTAAAGTCTGCATCTAAACATCTCCATCAGTCAAGTTCTTATGATGTTCAGAACTCACAGTTCTCCGCCATGCTGTTTTTGATATTCTCATCACCAAAACTTTCCTGCCATTTCTGCTTGGTGAAGACACCAACTTTTAGACAACTCTTTGGGTTGAGAGATCCAAGTCGACATGCCCGCTAGCTAGGGTGTCGTATAAATAGAATTGAAACACAGAGTGGATCGGAGTGGGGAGATCAAACATTTTTCCCAGCCTGCACACTGATCTTCCAACAAAACGTATAACTGAACATCTTGCAGCAACAAAAACTAATGAGGAGAGACTGGTTCGCCGAGCTCAACTATTATTTATGTAGTCATTTAATCATGTATTCCCTAGTTACCTGAGGAACAGGGATAGACAAAGAATAGATTCTGATTCAGTTCAACTCAGTGATCTGTCAATTGTTCAACTCGGGCCTTTTTACACAGAATGTTTTCACGCTGAGTCTCAGGGACAGCTCAGAGTACCCTGGACATTCGGGACTATACCCGGGCAGAGAGAAGTACATTTCAGTGCTCATGGCTGCTAGATAAGGTGGTCTCGACCACGGTATGGTGTACTCAGACACGGTTCAAACAAGTATGAAAGCTAACCACACAAAAAACACAGAAGTGGACCCTTATTTCGAATGTGATCTCATCAACACTGCCTGTCATGGCATGCACCAATCTTTCTCTTCCTCAGATAAACCTCACAACAGTCACTGCTAATAAAGACACGGGATTGTTCTCGGCACGGTCTAAATAACAGGAGGAATAGTACGAAAGCTGACTGCTTTGTATTCCTTTTTGCTCGTGTTTACTGCCGGCTCACAAACCACCCAGATGTATACTGCCCCCTGCTGTATTGGAGAGTGTGGAGTGTCCTCGGGTACAACACTGCCTATGTAAAAGATGCACAGTGAAGGAGTAATCGGGTTTAGTGTGAAAACAGCTTAGGACACAATCCCAAATGACTTCCTGTTCACTAGATAAGCTCAGTGCAAAAGATAAAACATAATAGCGTTGTAGAACTTACATGATCCTTTACAGTAAGTCCGACAACATCCCCCCCAACCCCCAGCCACACACACCCTTCTGGATTAGATTTTATAAACCCCCCACCCCGGGAGTCTGGATGCTACTGCCATAACCAGAGATAGAGACACACACACACATTCCCTCTGTCTAGACCAAGTGTACTGACCCTCTCTTGAGCCTGTTGTCCACAACCATCGCTTGACAGTCTGTGAATTATTTTTTCTATAAAAAAAAGCCCAATGCATTCCTTTCATTCCCTTCCTTTGCAAACATACACACACACACACACACACACACACTCTCTCTCTCTACAATGCCAAGTTCACAGTGACCTTTATATAATACAAAACTCCTAAAACAAACTTTTTGTTTGTTCTTTCTTCCTGTGTGTTACTAGTACGCTGCTGCCACGATAATACAGAACACAGTGAAACCAAAGCATGATATTAAACCATATGAAACTTCCCCACTTCAATCAGATCAGCAGGTTGACCTTAAACACGAGCTTTGCTTCTTAAACCTTCCACTAACTCTGCTTCTATGGACACAGGAAACAAGGCTGACTTTCAGGACAGAAGCTTCATTTTTTCTGCATAGTTGCTTCCGAAAAGTGACACGGCTCAGAATCTTTGGGATCTTACTTTTTTCAGCGTGTCTTTCAGCAGAAAAACTGTGTCACCGTGACACTCACTGAGCATGCAGATTACTTGCAGTATTCTCCATCTTGGTGCATCTCTGTCCCACAGAGACCCGTTGATGACTTTCCTAATTAATAAAAAATGCATGAACGAAACAACGCATTACTAATGAGGTATCAATGTTTGGCCAAGACCTTGTAAATAGAGGGAATGAGAATATTCAACGTGACTACATCATAATAAGCTGTGATCACCACATGATCAGATAAGATAATACCTAAGACACTTTTCTTCAAACGGGATGTAGAGAGACAAAGAAAGCACAACTGTTATTGACTGCTGAAACGCTGTACTGTATAATAGGTAATATCACCCCTGTCCCCTTCCTCTACTCTCCCCTGGATACGCTAGACTACAGTGGGTCCACAGGAAGGCTCGTCATGGTGAGTGCAGCCACCCGTGCAAATGGTCAATGTGTTTATACTTGGCAGTAATTACACTTTGGTGGACTCACACAAGCTCCTCACACACAGTAAAACTGCTGAACATCCAAGCACGACCCCAGAGACAGTCCCAACATGCATCACGCCCCTGAAAAGCAAATCAGGGGAGCCGTTAGTAATGACCTCTTTGTCTGGATGGATTTACAGTTCAGCCTACACGGTTAATTAAAGCTTAGAGTCCTGTTGTACTTTATCCTAGAGCAAATGCATGAGGACAGAGCGCGTGGACAGCATGCAGCTTCTTAAGACAGAATAGGAATGCCACATTGTCACATGACTGGGGCTGAGCCAAAGAGAACAGCATGAGACATGCTCAACACATACCGGTTTCAAAACGCACACGTCTTTCGCTTCTTCTTAACACACACACACCTTTCTACCTGTCCACATGGAAACCAGACTCTGCGCACATAACCGGTGCCAGGACATATACGCATACACACAGAGCCAGGATCCGGAGTAGGCATCTCTTGGTCACAAGACGGGACTCCTTTGGCTATTTCCTGTTTGGCACTGTGGTTTGCTGACTCGACGTTTTCTTCGCGGGTGGCTGCCAGAAATGAACATTTTTGCCTTGACCCAGCAGCACGTTGTTCCTACATCACATTATCCACATCTTTACCTAATAATGCATTATCTATAGTGATTCTTCCTCTTCTAAACACTGCTCCGATCTGGCTGGACGGAAAAATCAATTCAGTTACAAAAGATTTTAGAGCGAGCTCGTTTTTAGATCGTCACTGGAGATGGAACCAATATGCAGCTCTTTCGGGTAAAAATAGAGTGAATTATTTCCATATAACTGCATGTTCTAGAGTGCGACATTCTGCTTACACATCAGTCATTTTTTAACAATTACCATGCATAATTTTTCCTGAAGACATTTGAACTAGCTACTGTTTCTTTCACCTGCTCCCTCATTCGTTCTCTCTCTCTCTGTCAAAAATGCAGGCTTGTTACTTAACCAAGAACACGCTTTTTTTTTCCAATCAGCTGATATTGATAATTATTGATCATTTTAATGAGCTATTATAAGCCTCTATTTTTTTCATAAAAAACAGGAGAATTAAAAACTTTTCTTTTTGGATTTTCTCCCGATTTTCTCCCTAATTTAGTCGTGTTCAATTCTTCCCCGTCACTAGGGGGCTCCCATATTAAGGCTACTACGACCACTCAGTCGGGAGGGCCGAAGACCATCACATGTTTCCTCCGAACCACATGACGCCAGCCGACCGCATCTTTTCGAATTGTTCGCTCACGTACTGATTGGTTGTAGAGCCGTGACTAATGTTGGAGCACTAAGTACCCCATTGGCCAATCAGCTCTCTCCAGGCCTCCGGCTGTGAGAGGTTACAGCATCACTACAGGGAATTGAACTCGCGATCTCCGGGTGATAGGGCGAGCACTTTACCACTGCGCCACTCGGAAGTCCCTTAAACTACTTTTTTTTGGGTTAGAGAGGAACTCACCATAAATAACAATAACATCATTAAGATCAATTAGACACATAACTCTTGAACTAGTAAATGCGACGTTATAAGTGAAGTTTGTTATTTTGTATTCCCCGTTTTGGTTGGGACTGTTCTCCTACACAATTTAATTTACACACAAGCCTGTACTGATCTCAGTCAGAGCACAAAAAATGTCATACTGCCGAGCTAACCTGTCGTTTTTATTGACGAGTTCGTCCTCGCTTACTCCGCTCATCTTCTCCTTCACATTGCTTCTGTTATTGGGTGTGTCCCATTTCAGACGCTGAAGAGTATGTGTTCTCTGCCGACTGCGTTGACCACAAAGGCCGAAAAGAAATGAGAGGGTGTGGTCTATGGAGCCAAACATTTGCTGGTTAAGGTTGTGCAACACTCCTCTTAGGGAGAGGTTTTTCATGTAAATTCCCTGTTTTTTTTTATTCTTAAAATGTTTTATTTTTATTTATATACCATACCCGGTCAAAAAAAGGGCACACTAATATTTCGCCAGGGAATCGTTTCGATAAGCTTACGCAATGTCACAATATTTATTTCTGTCCAGAGTCGCATTAATTTCTCTCCAAGATCTTTTCCATTTCTGTTAATGATTGATGAGTTGAACTACTGTGTAGTCTTCTCCAGCACATTCCTAAAATACTGAATGGGGTTATGGTCTGAACTCTGTGATGGCCAAACCATGTGTAAAAATGCCGTCTCTTACTCCCTCTCTCACAATTTGGGCCCTATAAATCCTGGTATAGTTATCTCGGAGCTTGATGGCCCGTGCCGTAAGGGAAGAAAAAAATGAATTGATGAAAAAAAAATCAGGCCATTGTATCCAAGTACGTAGTCTGCTGACCTAATTTTTTGGGCACATGACCTTGCTGACCCACTGAAGCAACCCCAGATCATAACACTGCTCCCACAGGATTGCACAGTAGGCACTAGGCATGATGGGTCCATCATTTCATGTGTCTCTATTCTTTCCCTCATGTACCCATCACTCTGGTGTTTTTCATGGTTCTGCGTTCGCCACTGTCTCTTTCGTTTTCTACCATGGCTTGCAAAGAATCTTGGGATAGGCTGGGCTGCAAAGTATATACCATTGCATGCTTCATTTTCAGGGTCCGTTATTGTAAATATAATAATCATTCCATTGCCTAGGCCTAGCTTAGGTCTTAATTTCAATCTTTCCTGCCATTTGGAGATTCTTTTCCCCCATCCACATGAGTATGGCTTAATCCACTACACCAACAAGCATGTAATAAAAACTGCAATTAAATCGAGCACTCATGTATCATGTATCCTGGGCCACAAAGACAAGCGCTCCTAAGGAGCACCCCTCCAACCCCGACCACTCCATCCTATAGATCCTGAATATGTCACAGTGGACTTTAAGCTACATTTTTGATTCCGTGTCTCTCTCTACTCCTCCTCCAGACTCTGGAAACTCGATCCATGCAAAGTAAATGAAAAAAATTTATGCAGAATTTACTTAGATTTGGAAAGAGGACTTTGGATCGCTGAGTAACAGCCTCGTTATTTTTACTGCAGATGCAACAGTTGCAGCTCTTCTCCTAAAGATGTGTATGTGTGGTGGTCCATCAATGTGCTTCAATACGGCACATTCCGTGACGTATCCTCCTCGTGGAGAGTGTTCGTCTTCTGGACAGCTGTCAAGTCAGCAGTCTTCCTCATGTGTGGACTGAACTAGACTGCAGGATGCACAGGATTTATATAGTATGAACAGTATAAACTTACTCAAACTTGGAAATTAAATATTCTAATAGTTTGAGATGCTGGAGTTTTGTTTACATTAAAACAACAAAGAAATATTTCACTTTACATGTAATGAGTATATGAGAGGTAAAGTTTTTAAATTAAGTTATGAACGAACATTACACATACGTACCCCATTACACACCCCCTGTAATACATTCCCCATTACACACACCCCACCAGACATACTCCATCACACACAGACCTGTACAGCACACACAACCTGTAGCACCACATGGCCTATTACACATACCCCACTATACATACCTCTACACCCCCGCCGCCCACTACGCCTTCTTCACCACACACATCACTTACTCACACACAGCTACACAGAGCCCGGGAAGGACTACTTGTACTCTGTTTACATTTTCAGTGTTTAAACAGAAAGGTTTAGCATGCTTTATGCAGTCACTTTGTCTCGCGCCTGGTTAGTAAAGCCATCAAACAAAAGCATTTATTTGCTTTCCTTAGTCTGTGGGGGATTTGCAGAAAAGCAGCTTGTGTCAAATGAAAGGAATGCTTTTGATGTCCTGACCCCACATGCTACCCTGCCTTCGCATTCTTAGCAACTTTTAAAACATTTATTCAATTCAGTAAAAACGAGTCACAGTGGTCTGAATAGACCCGTAATGTGTGGCAAGTCCGTCTACTCTTAGCTACAGGATACAGTTCTCTCAACATATAACCATAGACTGGTGATCATGACATGCTGGTGTTGATTAATAATTCAGACCTATTCGCCTATTGCCTGAAGGATCAACAAAGGAAAAGGAAATACAACTAAGGAGAAGACCATGATTTCTGTGTGTACTAAATAATTACCGTTTACTACTTCAAACATCACTCTACCACTTAACTTGTCGAGTTGTTGGGTTCAGTCAGGCAAAGCCTTTCCACATAACTGAAGAATAAATTCATTCTTGTCTTCGGTCAGTAATCATCTGGAAGTTCGAGGCTGATGCTCATCAAGACGAGACAACAGAGAGTTGCACGGACTAGCTGACTAAAAAACAATCCACGGAAGCAGGTGGGGAAAAAAAAGAAAAAAGAAAAAAAAAAGGTTAAATGTACTTTACGTGTGAGACAAAATATTTGAGAATCAAATATCAAGGCAACTCTACAGTCAGCTGCACAAGAGGATGCTGGGAAATATCTTTTCATGAATTAAGATCAGAGCCAAACTCGAGGCATAGATTAACACGGTGTTTAAGACACTGCTGTAAACCTTCACGTTTTCATTGTTGCATTGGTGATGATTATTAGAGATCCTGTGTGATAGAAGCGATTTATTTGCCAAGCTTGTTTTGAATTGTAAACACCTTAAAATCAAACTAATTTCGAGATATTTACAGTATATAAAACATGACAATTACAGAATAAAAATCAGATGGGCACTTGGGTATGGTGATATCATATCGGGAGGTCCCTGGCGATTCCCATCCCTTGCTTGTAAAATATGACAAACTGAGGACTTTTAAAGTATAAATCACCTAGTAAAAACGTGGACCACGCAATTGTTTAGAATGTCATTGATTGCCTGTGTGCACAAGCAAGTTCCATTGAAGACACAAGGTCCTGACCTCAACCCCAGTGCACAAATCTGGAATGAAGAAGAACTGGAGCCTCTTTGCCCAACATCAGGGCCTGACCTCGTTAATGCTCAAAAATCCCCAAGGCCACTGCTGGCTCACTGCTGGCGCAGAGAAAAATAAAGATGTGTTCAGCGAGACAGGCAGGTATCCTCTTGTGAAACAGTGAAGTGTACAATAAAGGTTCTTCTGGATAATAAAAATCTAGAACATTGCCAGGTCACTTCTCTGTCAAAATGCATATTTCATACCTCCAGCCCATATCAGGACCATGACAAGTGCAATGTCTCCACTATTAATCCACTATGGGGATACGACCATTGGCATTCTCGCAGCACTAAACTATGCAAAACATCACAGGTATGATAGAAACATGCCTGTGTCCTGTGTTCACACGCATGTCCTCTCAGGCAACAGCGCATGTACTGTATCTCGGCACAAAATACGTCACTGGATCTGAAAATATCTGAAAGGTCATTATGACACTAATCCGTCTGAAACGGCATCCGTTATCTAGCAATCCCGGCAAATATGGGAATAAGCATGTGCATATGTAGGTTTCCAGATCAGCACACATGCCATAATATTTACAATAACATGTTATACAGAATAGTAGAAAAACATCTAGACAAAAGCAATTAGTTTTCACACAGAACACATAAATCAGTTAACCCATAAAGAAGTTAACTCCTAAATCGGCTATTGGTGAAATAGTTTTTTTGTGAAAACGGATAGGAAGGTGTTTAGGGAGATATGGCTGAGAAAGACAGTCCAGTGAAACACAGTACATGAGAAAGTGATCAGCTGGCACAGAGACAGATAGAGGGAGAGAGAGAGAGGGAGGAGGTACAGCAATAAAGCAAAGCTAAATTTAGTGCGTCTCAGTGCCTGGCATGCTGAGGGCAGGGAGGGTCCGAGACCAATGCCAAATGAAAGCAAACACAAACACACAGCTTGTTACTGTATTATTTAATTTACAGAAAGAGTTCTGCTGGCTGCTCTCTACAGCGTCCCCTTTCAATACAAAAATATTTCTTTGCAAAAATATGATTAATTAAATTATATATAGATAAAACAAAAAGGAGGCAGTTGAGTTTTGCATGTTCTCCCCACATGGGTGTTCTCTGGGTGGACTCATGACTCTAAACTGCCCCTAGGTGTGAATAAGATTTTGTGTGCGGGTGCGAAACGAACTCGCCTCCCATCCGGGGTGTATTTTCCCGCCCCACTCTCATTGTTCCCGAGACGGGCTCCGGATTCGCCATAACCCTTCCCAGGACAAAGCACTTCCTGAAGGCGAATAAATGACTGGATTTGGTGTGAGTAATGTTTATACAACTGTGAGTGACTTCATGACTTCTGCTTACTCATCAATAAAATCTGCTCATGGGAACCGCAGTTATCAGCACACTGCTCTTGGAGTTTACAACAGGACCTCATTAGAAGCGTATCAGAATTGCACAACGAAGTGGAAAACCGGCGTTTAAAACGCTGATGCTCCTTGGAAGCTCTCTGTAAGCTGACTGTCTGTCGGGTTCATGTTTGTGTACTGCTGCTATGGTAATCTCGAATATCTGCCGGGAATAGTTAAAGTCAAAGAAGAGGAAAAAATGACAAAGTGGGAGAAGGGGGGGGGGGGGACTGCTAGAGCAATCAGATTATTACTCACATGGTTTAGACAGATGCAGAAGAATGCATACAGTATGACATCTTTATCCACCAAAAAGTGAAATTAAAGCAAGAGCTTCAGAAATACAATGCTGACGGAAAGTTTTCAGACCCTTTTAAGTTTTCCACATTTTGTTAATTGATCTGGTTTAACAGTATGTTGTGCACGTCAGAGTAAAAACAACTACATTAGGTTTAGAGAATTGTCTCAAAAAATCCATGAGACAGGATTGTGTCAAGACACAGATCTGAGGATGGACTACAAGGTACTTTTTGCAGCAATTAACACACCCAATCATTCTCAAAGAAGAGGTTTGAATCAACCAACAGTCTTTCCTGATCTGCCCACCCAGCCAAACTGAGGAATTGGGAAAAAATGATCAGACAAATAGCTAAGAAACACTGCAGCACTCCAGCAATCAGGTGTTTATGCTACAGCAGCCAGACAGAAGTCATTCCTCACTCAAGTCACATGACTGTCAGGAGTTTGCCAAAAAGTACCGGAAGGACTCTGGGACCATGAGAAACAAAGTTCTCTGGTCTGATGACACAAAGATTGAACTCTATGGAATAAGTAAATTGCCACTGCACATCACCTTATTAAAACCATCCCTAGAGTCAAACACGGTGCTGGTAGTACCATGCTGTGGCAATGTTTAGGGAGAACAGAACGATCCTGAGTGAAAACCTTCTCCATGATGCTCGGGATCTCATGCTGGGGAGGTGATTTACATTTTAACAAGACAACGACACAAAGCATACTTCTAAGAAAGCACTGGAGTGGCCCAGCCACTGGACCTGAACCAAACAGAGCATCAGCGGAGAGACTTGAAAATAGCTGTGTCCATCCATCCTGGTTGAGCTTGAACAATTCTACCAAGACGAATGAAAGAAGCTTCCAAAAGAAAGGAGTGCCAAGCTTGTAGGATCATTCACAAGCATACCCGAGGCTGTCATGGCTGCCAAAGGTGCTTTAACCAAGTACTATGTGATGGGTCTGAATACTTATGTAAATTGGATATTTCAGTCTTTTTTTTTTTTTTTTGTAAAAAAAAAATAATCAACAAAAAAATAAACACTTGCTTTTGCTTTGACATTCGGAAACACTGTGTGTAGAATGGTAGGGGGAGATCTGAATCCATTTTAAGATGAGTTTGAAACATAAAATGTGGAAAAAATTGAAAAAGGCTGAAAACACTTTGGCACTGCGCTAGAACTCTTCAGGAAGTAGCAGTCAGGGGTGTGTGTGTGTGTGTGTGTGTGTGTGTGTGTCTTTAGTGGTTCATGTAACAGACTGAGTGGGTGAAAATCTGGTATGGGAGGTGTGTGTGCGTGTGCGTGTGTGTGTGCGTCGCATATCAAATGTCTCCAGCCAAACATGAGGGGGGCAGGTGCTGAGCAGGGACGTTATTTTTCACTTAACTTTGGAACACAACGCTCTTGCTACTCAATCTGTAATATTAAAATGCTACATGAAATATCAACAATATATTTTTCAGATACCAGGAGAAGATCCCCGGAAGAATATTTTTTAAATAATATACAAGATTTTCTAACACTTTATATATCATATTATGACCAATCATTTGAGGTAAAAACAGAGACTTACACACCACTGCATCCACATCACTGTTGTATGGCTTTATATTCGATATGAGGTAATTACTTTTACCCAATAAGCATTTTGACCTTGTGCGAGTTCGTTGAAGTGAGCGCCACAGATTACTAAATATACAACCGTACCCAATTTTACCTCAGGAGAGTGAGGGAAAAAATTTAATTCAGGGAAGCTGGAAGCAAAAAAGCATGCAGAATGCAATAAAATTATTGCCTTGTATATTTAATAGAAATAGTGAAGTCAACGTGGAAGCATTTCTACAAGGCTGTCACTACTATTTTACATCATTTTAGTGCAAGAACTGAGTCCATGCACGCACTGCTTTTTCCACTACTTGCAACTAGCTATAATGCTGCATTACAGCACAAATTCAGTCACCACAGTTTATAGTGCCACTGATCTTTTCCTTTAAAAGTCATCAGTCAGAACTCACTTAATTTCCAACCTCTGATTAGGAAAAAGCTACATCTCAGAATTCCTACTTGGAAACTAGGGACAGTTTTCTCGATAGCTGCTCAGATTTTCTTATTGATGCACTGAACAGCTACACTTGATTCGAGGATTCACCTGGCGGTGTGGTAGACCACCCATCCCCAACCCAACCGTCAGGTGTCTTAACACAGGCGATGTGAGGAAAACTTACAATCAACCCAGGGAAGGCTGCATGACCTGACAACATTCCTAACAGAGTGCTCTGAGGATGTGCAGACCAGCGGGCAGATGGTCTTCAACATCTCCTTGAGCAGCACCACTGTCCTGACCAGCCTTAGAGATCGCCAATAGCACCATGTCCCTTGGTGTTCACCTAGTAGAGTACCTTATTTGGGCCGTCAACATTGGCTCCATATCCTAGAAAGCCAAAACACACCCTCGCTGCATTCTACAGATGGGATTATACAGATCATCCTGGTTTCGGAGGTGCAAAGTCACTGCTTGTAAGACATCTGCAACAGATAGGGAGGACTGCTGAAAAGAAAATAGGAGACTCTCCGTCCTCCATCATAGGCATTTACATCACACAATACGTCCACAAAGATGGCCAGCGAAAGCACTGAAACATTCGGCTCCACGTGATCAGACTGACAACAACAACGCACACACCAAACAAGCATAATCAAAGCAAATTGTGCAAATTATTTTGCCAAACTGGTGTTAACAGTTACAGTACACTTACCACTTATGTTTATTATTTATTATAATTTCCCTTTGTATTTTATTCTCACGAAAACTGTGTACTGGTCGGCTATATCTTGTACTTTACTAGATGACCGTTTTGTTCTGCTTTGTTTTTAGTAGTAACTCTGTGCACTTTATATAGTCCTGCGTTTTAGTGTAATTAAGTTGTGCAGTCTCAGGAAGGTCTGTGTTGTTTTCTGTAGCACCATGCCCCCCCCCCACCCCCGCAACAATAAAAACCGCTTGAACTTAAAGAACTCATACTTCTTTTCAATGTTTCTCATGGCCGCTCTATAATCTATAATTATCCTTCTCCTCCGAGTGGTGAGAGATTATACGGTACGATATCACATCCTGTTATTTTACTAGCGCAAATTCCTACTTCACACGTCGCATTTTATTTTAAATTAAATTCTAAGTGTACTTAAACCACTTCAGTGCTCATGCCTATCAATTTTGTAACTGAATCAAAATGCGGGCATGCATTTGAGCTTTGATGTTAGGTCTGCTGCTCTAGGAGTTACAGTTACAGACCTCTAGGAGGCGCACTGCTGTTAGCTCGGCGCGAACAGAACGCTGAAAGTCACTTTGTTTTGTTACAGAAAAGTGGCAGCACAAGAGCAAAAGGCAAGTAAAAGTTATTCATAAACTTCACTGCAAGTTTTAGCATTAGAGTTTTAAAAGGCCTAAAGACAATCCTGAGTTAAATTAGCCAAATCCTGCGCCTGTGGATTTCCCCCTCCCCCCTCATATTTTTTTCTTGCACTTTCTTTCAAAGACTACTGATATATGAAAAATAAGACACAGAAAATAAGCAACAAAAGAGAGATTACATGACCAATAAATAAAATCCAGAGTGAGTATTTATGCATAATTTTATACATTTTAAAATGTTCTGTAGACAGTTTGCATTTATTATTTAGACATGATAAAGGTAGTGATTCATTCTTCATTTCCCTTTAAAAGTTTATTCATCAAACTCGTGTGCTGATGCCCCAGGATATGAGATTAAAAAAAAAAACTAATAATGACTGGGTGATGTAACATACACGAAACATTATCTACAACAAATTTGCCATGAAAACAATTTAATACTATAAAACCTATTTGTACACTTGCAATTAAAGATGCACTTGCAATTATGCAATTCTCTTTAGTTTTGCTTAAAACAGCAACTTGCCATTTTATTTCTGCTATTTAACCAGATGCATGTGCACTGACATTTGTGTGTGTGCTCAACCTCCTACAGGGGATAAGCTGCCAGGGTTATTAATCTTGAAATCTCTATTCATTTCATCTAATCCCTGTATATGTAACCAAAAAGTCACCATTTTCATGAACTCACAAATCCTGCTTTGTGGAACAGACCTTGGGATAAAAAGTTACCTAGACTACATCGGTAATCCTGGTTCTTATACAGCAGTGTAAAGGACAGACTGACCTTTTTCTCCCAAGTAGATGCAATCTTAGAGTACCTGTTTTATCCAAAGCGTATGTAGTATACGACCTACACTCAGGACAGAACATATATGTACCGTATTTATGCGGGCACATAAATATTATAGTATATTAATCGCATTCATTTCTCTCCAAGTTCTTGTATTGATGATGGAGAGTCAGATATAGAGTCAGAGAGACACAAATATTCTAAATGGGGTTAGTGTCTGGATGCTGTAGTGGCCCGTCTTGCACAATTTGAGCCCAATGAATCGTTGTCATCTTGGGACATGCCTGTACCATCAGGAAAGAATCTGGTCATTCAGGTATTCAGGAGTGTTCACAGGTAGTCAGCAACCTCAGATCATAACTCCACCCCGACAGGCGTGTACGGAAGGCACTAGGCATGATGGGTACATCACTTCAGCTACCTTTCTTCTTTCCCCTCATGCGCCCCTCACTCCAGAACAGGGTAAATCTGGACTCATCAGAACACATGACCTTTTTCCAGTGCTCCACAGTTCATTCTTTATGCACCCTAGCAAATTTAAGCTTTTCGTTCTCCTATTAGCTTCACTGATAAATGCTTTTCTTAAGGCAACACAGCTGTTTACAACCAATCACTTGAGTTCTCCTCACATTGTGCCTGTGGAAACGCACTTATTTTCACTATATTTTCACCAAATGTTCCACCAAATTGGAGATCCCTTCAATTCTTTTTTCCATCCAAGTGATTGTTTTTCCTGATCACATTTCTTCCTTGAAGATGATGGTTTCCTCCTGTCCTTCCAGGTGTTATTAATGCACTGGACAGATCTTTTACTCAGTTAGTTTAGCAGTTTCCTAAATCTTACAGTATTTGCTTGACAATTTTCTTAAGCCTGTTGCCATCCCTGTTGCTTGTGCACCTTTTCCTACCACATTTTTACTACCCAGGCAACTTTCAATGAAAATGCTTCAAGACAGCACTCTGCAAACAGCCAGCCCTTTCAGCAGTGACCTTCTGTGGATTACCCTCCTTGTGCATTGTGCAGATGATCATCTTTTGGACAACCGTCAAGTCAGCAGTCTTCAGATTCTAATTGCTCTTAAGGCATTGTGTTGTCTGTTTTACACCCAGGTTAGGTAATTGACCTGCTTGTTGCAGAATATTCCACTCCATTGCCTTTAAGAAAAAGGTTATTTTAGAGTAAGATCATCTGCACTGTGATGAACTGTCCAATGTGTTCTACATTTGAGCAGATAATATAGTCCTTTACGTTATACAGTTTTCTTTACACTATATTCTTTTGGGCTTTTCGGTGTTCCAGAGTGTTTTGGATTTCATCACTGCACTTTTTCTTTTTAAAATATACAACACAATTAATCTGGCCACACCTAATCCTTTCCCCCCCATCTCTCGGATATGTTTGGTTTTTATTTATTTTTCTGGCAACTACCACACTTTAAATCAACTCAAGTCATTTTACCTGCTTATTTAAAAGAGAAATAACACAAACCTACCCCAGAAACAGCTGTCCAATTACATTTGGTCATTAAAAAAAACTTTTTACAGATCCGACAATATATTGTGTGCAAACTCAGAAATAGCTTTAGATCAACAGAAAACAGGTCTGACTGAGAAAATCTTAGAATGTAGGATAAGTGAGAAGCCTAGGAACGTTTTTCTCACTCGCAATATCTGTTTGCTCTGCTACACTAGCTGCACTGACTCATCCTTTTAAATCACACTGATGGCCAACACATACTCATGCACGTATAGCCTGTTGTAGCTTAGACATGACTGTGTGGAATAAATATTACCATTGCTGTTTTTAAACATAGTATGGGTTCCAAGACTAATTGTCTATATTGTTTACTGTTTGTTCTGTTGTGCAACAAAAACAGCTAAAATGTGCAATCATTGGACAAAAGCATTTGAATTTCACTATTATGATGAAAGAGAGAGCGAGAGAGAGTGCAACAATAACAACTAATGAGAAAGAAGAACCAGAGATGGGTGAACCACATCCAATTGTAAAAAAAAAATTAATAAAGAAGTAAAGCAAAAAAAGGATTGTGACACACTGCCGCTTCATTAGACAACTCCCAGTCATGGTACAGCTGCAGTCTGTCAGACAGACTCCTAATATTAGCACATTCCGTCATGTAATATGTGAAGAGTGGAGACAGATACAATCACGACTAAAAGGTGTATTTAATAATGAAATGGCGATGGTCCAAAGCACATTCCAGTCCAGGCGATCTATGAACAGGCAAAACTGGGCTAAGGAAAAAAATAATAATTCAAGAAACGACGAAACAGCCAATATTTATGGCTTAGCTGAGTCCAAAAAGTCTTTGTGACGAGACAGATAAAAAAGAGCACTATAAATTCACAGAATTAATCAGCGAGGTAAGCAAACAAAGCACTTGCGAATAATTTTGACATAGTGCACAACCAATTGGTAGACAACCAATAATCAGATGGAGAAGATGAGACAGTTTCCCTAACAAACACTTGTGTCAAAGTAAACAAACAACAGAATGCACAAGTCCAAGTCATTGCACTGACAAGTGTCTTGTGTGCAGAGTTTCGCAGCATGCGATGCCCAACATGGGGTGAAAACCACAACCCTCTTATTTTCCATAAAATTGTCTTCAATAGCAACACACACATCCTTGAACTAATTCCCCTAGAATGAAGTGATGTCATTTAAAAACATAGTGATGGACTGTTCTACTGAGTTTCCCCCTGTTTTGCATTTAACTAGCAGCAATCAACAAATCTGATGTTTTTACAAGTTGTTTTTGTTGTTGTTGCTGTTGTCAGGACTGATGTCAGTTGAGGAGGTCTGGGTTGAACTTTCTATTCTAGTTCATCCTTCTGGCGTTCAGTTGGGTTGAGTCAGGGCTCTGTGCAGGATACTCTAGTTTTTTTTACTCCAACGTTAATACACCAGTCATCCCTAACCATCTCGCTCACTCATTCTCTAGATCATTTATCCTGTACAGGGTCACGGCAGCCTATCCCAAGGAACTTGGAGCTATAGGCTGGATACACCCTGGACAGAGTGCAAATCCTTCACAGGGCACACAAACACACACACTATAGGCCATTTGAAAAAGCCAGTTATTATCTGCATGTCTTTGGACTTTGGGAGGAAATCGGAGCCCCCAGATGAAATCACACATACCCAAAGGTGGGAATCGAACCCTCGACCCTGGAGGTGTAAAGCCACGGTGCTAACCGCTACAACATTGTGCCGTCTCTTGCCTAACTCATCCACCAGTTTACCTGGAACTAATGAAGATACAGAAAAAAAAAGAAAAACATTCAAACCAATCAGATCATCGTGCTGAAGAGTTGGGAATAGTCCAAATCTAAATAACGGAATCAATACAAATAAAAGAAAGATTTTGTCTGTAAACTGGTCAGAATTCTCTTTTCCAATGATATCTTTATGTTTCATACATTGGAAGACCCGAAACCAGTCTCAGAACATTTTCTGTCTGTATGTTTCTATGTCTGTCCAGCCAGGTTTTGACGTAGCTTCATAGCAAAAAACTGGCTGAACAGAATTTAATGAACCTTTGCCAGTCGTTCGATATTTGCCTGAAGTTAAACCTGTGCCATAAATTAAATCAAAATGTTGAGTAGGGAAGTAATCAGCAGGCATGTGCCAGATTACATCACTAGAAAATGGCATGTGCCATTTTTTTTGTAGTGCTTTTTTTCCAAATTCAGTGCTATCACAGCATACGATTGCATGCCTTGCAAATTTTCACCTTAAGAGCTAAATTAAAAATAAAATACGAAGCACTTTCAGCATACAAGCGACTGAGCCGCGTCCCTCTGGCAGCCAAATAAAACTTGTTTGCGTCAGTTGAAAGCCACGTCAGCGAGAAAAAACGGGAGCTGTTTTCAGTTTCATTTTTAAAGCAGCCAGTGCCAAGAGGAATCATAAATTAAGGTTAAGTGAGGTTTAATGTCTATTTCACATTGTGTTACATGCCTTTTCTGAATGCTTTGATAGTTTTTATATGCAAAAATATAATTATAATGTGTTGTAGTGTAATTATAGGAAGCATATATAGTGGAAATTGGTAATATTGGTAATATTTTGGGTGGCTAGAACGGATTATCTGAATTTACATTATTTCCTATGAGAAAATGTGTTTCGTGACGCGAAATTTCGGAACAGATTAACTTTGTATGCTGAGGTACCACTGTATACGGTGGGCGTGGCTATACACGTCACTTAACAGAGCCAATCAATGGGATAGTATGCTTAAGACACAAATGACCGCTAATGTCACCAAAATCGTCAACACACTCACACGACAGCGCAACACAGCTTGGATTAGGGCTGGGCGGTATACCTTTTCATACCGAATACCGGTGTTTTTAAAAAAAATTATATTCATTTTTCATATACCCCAATCCTGGTGAGTGTGTGCGGACAAAGCGTCGGGAACACAGAGTGGTGGAACGTCCCGCCGCGGGACATTGTTTGAGAGGGGGATTGTTTTGCAGTGG
>JAOTQY010000010.1:3315735-3332923 GCA_026413445.1 Dolichallabes microphthalmus
CAGTGTCTCAGCATCCTTGATGGCTAAGAAGGGCCGTAGACGAGCTATATTACGGAGGTGATAGAAGGCAGATTTAGAAAGTGAAGAAATGTGAGTAATAGTCCAAATTATTACCAATAGTCCTAGATAGAAAAACTGAACTAGTTTTCCTGCATTATGTTATAATATTTTAGTGTATCACATAAAAAGCCACCACAGTAATCTGCAAACAGTGCAGCTAAAAGACCTTTAAGCGTTACTAAATAATCATATGCATGAAGCAATTTCTGGGTATCCTAAAGGCTCAGAGAGACAGATGGACATGCAGGACATAGGCAGAGGTGAGGTGTTGACAAACAACCTGGTCCCCTTTAGGCTAATTATGCCTGCAGGTCATCACAGGCGTCTGTTTGTGCACATGGGTCTACGCTGCAGAATCAGACGTTTGTGGACTACAAACCACAAAACCCATATGTGTTTGTCTAACAAAGTTTTCCATATTTATTCTCTCTTTATTCTCTTATAATAATCTACATCCATCTGGGCAGTGGTGTGCCTTTGTGATCATTCAGCTGCAAAACCATTGCTGAGATTAGGTACTGATGTTTAATGAGGTCTGGGGTGCAGTCAGCATTTCAATTCATCCCAGAGGTGTTACGTTGTGTGCTTTGTGGCAACAGTTTGGCTGTGATGGCCAGGTTTATGTACAGTATGTGAAAGATTTTATATTTATTTGCAGCATATTCCAACATAATTACTTTCCTCTTCATTATGAAAGAAAAGAGCCATGGGGTGTAAGCGGAAGGAGGATTGAACACTCTAATTAATGTGGTTTGAAGGAACACTTTTATGATTTTCTCAGGAACAATATCTGAGGCGCTTAGAGAGCAGCAAAGCTTCCAATCTTTAGCATTCAAAACATATTTCATTTCTCACAAATTTTCATACATTCATAATACATTTCTCACCAGATACAGTATTCTTTAAGCATATGGAATTCAGCTTAATCTATTAAAATTAAAAAATGTAATAAACAATTACTAAGTTTATTGTTTTAGAATCACATTCAAAAATGACCAAAAATGGTGTTTAACACATTTAATATTTTATAGGATTGTGCATGGGCAAGAATTAATAGAAAGTGTTATGATGTTTAAATAAATAGAGGAAGATATAACAGTAAAGGTAGTATGAAATATATGATGTATATTCTGATTTGCGTACAGTACTGCTCTATAGGTGAGCAAGAGCATTTGGAAAGAATCTGCTCCTCTGGTGGCTTTTATTGTTTTGAAAGAGTAAAAGAGTTCTAAGTAAAATAGTTATTTTACACTTCACCTCTTTGAGTTTTGTCCAAAATTATTCTCGTTTCCAAACATAATTTCTTGATATACAGTAATGTTAAAAAGTTAGTACCACCTCTTTTAATTCTATGAGTTATTTTGTGTGTTTTTAAATACAAAAAAATGTGTAGGAAATACAAAGTACCCCCATGATTCAATAGGTTGTAAATCCGCTTTTAGCAGCAATAAACTGAAGAAATCGTTTCCTGTATGACTTTGTCAGTCAGGAGGAATTTTGACCCATTCTTCTTTATAACATTGCTTCAGTTCACTGATTCGGTTTTTAGGCATATGCTTATGTACAGCTCTCTTAAGGTCCTGCCACAGCATTTCAATTGGGTTGAGGTCTGGACTTTGTCTCGGCCATTCCAAAACCATGATTTTTTTTCTTTTTTAGCCATTGTTTTTTAGCCATGTAGATTTGCTGGTGTGCATGGGATAATTTTCCTGCTGAATGACACAATTTCAAAATCAAGCTTTAGCTGTTGGACAGATGGCTTCAATTTTGCCTCTAAAATACATCAGTATACAGAGTTCATGGTTGCCTTAATGACCGCAAGGTGCCCAGGTCTTGTGCAAAATAAGCCCAAATCATCAGCCCTCCACCACCTTACTTGACAGTATGTATGGGGATAAGTATTTCTGCGGAAATATTGTTTGGTTTTTGGTTAAATCCTTTGGCACTGGGCTTTGAGGCCAACCAACTGCACTTTGGTGTCATTTGTCTATAGGAAATTGTTCCAGATGTCTTGTGGTTTGTTCAAATGCAGTTTTGCAAACCTCAGTCATGCTTTTACATTCTTTTAAGACAAAAGAGGCTTTAGCAACTCTACCAAATAAACCATACTTGTTCAGTCTTCTAACTGTCCTGTCACTGACTTTAACATTTAACATGCTCAGTGAGGCCTGTGCCTCTTTTTTTTCTCTGAGGGAAGCACAGACTGACCTAGGGGTGAATGTCTTAGGATGTCTGCTGCTTGGAAGATTGGCAACTGTCTTGTGATGAATCTTTCTCACATAGAGGTTGAACTCCAAATAGTTTGGAAATGGTTTTATAAGTCTTTCCAGATTAACGTGTAACAACAAATTCTTCTCTAAGACAATTGCTTATGTATTTCCATCCTGGCATTGTGTTAACATACATCTGAATGGTCCAAACCAGCAAACTGCCAAAACTCTGCTTTTATAGAGGTCTGCAAACCAACTGATGATCAGTTAATCAAGAGCTGATTGGCAGCACTTGGCTTAAAATAACCGTCTTAAATCCTTTGGAAGCAGTAAGGGGGTACTTAGTATTGCTGACATGTTTTTTTCTGCCTCGGGTCTGTGTGCGTGGAGTTTGCATGTTCTCCCCATGCTTGGTGAGAGTGAGAGTTAGAGTGAGTAAAAGAGGGGCTGCTAAACTTTACATTGCCTTTACCCAATACATCTTTGGTTGAATGTTTACCAACATTTCACATTAATCATACTCACCTTTAGTATATGTAATATAGTAGACCATGCCCCATGCAACCACAATAATTAATTAGAAATGAAAAGAAAGAAAGATGGTAATAGTGTTACAGAAAAAAAACATGTGCTTTACTGTAAAATATGCAAATGGAGATGCATTAAATAGCTCCCTTTAGCCCCTGGGAAAAATCTGCATTCTAAATCACCCAACATAATTAATAATCTACTCAGGAATGTAACCTTCAGAACATCATGTGATTTTCCCCCCTCTAGTGAATAAGTTGGAAGGTGAAGAGCATTTTTCCCCCTTCCCAAAAATGAAATTAGATTCTCTATGTTGTATGGCTAAACTGAGAATTCACATTGCAGATGCTTTTGAATGATATTATTGCACATACAGCTGCAATTTTTCACTATTTTTTAATACCTACAGTAGTAAGGTGTTTGTTTGAGCATGCTTTGGATAAAAGCTTCTGGGACTGTACTAGAGGGTGAACAGCATTCTTGCAAAAGATACTCATAATTTGTATTCATTGCTTTATTTGATTCTTTATTTATGTATTTTGGTGTGTGTTTTGTTGCTCAGCTAATGTATTATTTTCCACAATTTTCCTCCTCAATGACACCTTGTGCCATGTGGATGTGGACAGTATCATCCTGAAAGGGACCACTATCAAGACTGAAATGTTTAGTCCTACAGTAGGATAGACATGTTCAGTCATAATAATTGTGTATTGATTTGCAGTGACCTTCCAGAGCATCACAAAGCCAGCAGTTTTCACTCTAACCTCTTACCTGTCTTTGTCTAATAATATTAAAAATCAAGCACTTCCCATAAAATAAAGGAAAAGCATGACATTTCTGTTTAGAATTTTTAATATATCAGTTTTTTCAGTATGCAAAATTGCTGAGCATGCTAAAAAACAGTTCTCATAAATCTGAGCGTCCTTGATGTTTTGGCTCATTGGAAAGGGTTGGATCCAGTGATCTAATGATCATATATTTTTTTAGGTAAACCCTTGGGCTCCCAGAGAACCCCATAGGCTTTCACACTGAAATTTTTACCCTAAGGAAGCACTCCTATGGAGAGCAGCTACAAATCAGGGGGAATCCAGTGCCACCCCCTGCCCCCCAAATTTGTTCCCCAACATTGTATTAATCACAACAGATTGCTTCTTAAGCAACTGAAGCAACCCCAGAACACAACACTGCATTCAGAAGTCTGACTATGCATCTTTTTTGCATCATGTTCTGTGCTTCCCTTTTTCCCTGATGCACCCATCACTTCTGGATGGGTCAATCTGGACTCATTATACCACATGACCTTTTTCCATTGCTCCAAAGTCCATTGCTTTATTCCCTCCTAGCAAATTAAATCCTTGCTCCCATAAGAAATCTCAATAATGAGTGTTTTTTAATTGCCACACAGCTGTTTAATCCAAATCCTGTTAGTGCAAATGCTCGTACTTTCGCTAGTAAACACAGCTGTGTGTCAACTTCCACCATGGCACAGGGTGCTTGGGCCTGCTCATCGTTGCTTGCAACTATAGTCCTAAAAAAAATTTCCCCACCATTTTGGGATTTTGGGGGATTGGAATCAACTGCCAGGTTGGAATCTACTGTCATTAGGATGCCTGAGGCCCTCACACGAGATCAAAGATCAAGATCATCCATGATTTTTTTCAGTCATATTTCTTCCATGAAGTTGATGGTTCAGCAAAATTAAACCAAATTTTAATAATGCATTGGACAGTTCTTTGGACAATTTCAGTAATTTTCGTTGTCTCCTTAGTTGTTTTCCTTGCTTGATGCAGGTCAATAATTTGACCATGGTTGTTTAGAAAATGAAAAGCTTCTCACTGCATCAGTTGGGGTTAACATAATTGCTGTCAGCTAAAAATACTGCAATTTGGCCTTGCAGCTCATTATATTAGATTAGATTTGCATCAGCATATTTTGCCAGGTTCAGCTACAAATATAATTAGCTTTATACAGTAATATGTTGTCTAGTCAAACAAGTACTCCTCCTACCTTTCTGCCACGGCAATGTTTTCTCGAGCTGCTGCATCTGCGTCATACTTAAAGTTAAACAGTTAAATATGGAAAAATAATCTAATCATTATGATGGTTATGACTATGATGATTATTAATATTATTACTAATGGCTAGTTGGTCTGTCACGGCTAGATTCTATGTTTAAGAATGCCATTTATTTCCAATTATCGGACAAGGTACTCTGTTCAGCAGATTTCCCTGTAGAGTGTGAACGCATCCTAATACTATGTAGCGTATAGTCTTCTTTGGACAGACATTTTGCTAAAATGTAAAAAAAAATAATTCATGTAATGTAATAACCCTGCATATTTTGCCACTCTGATGAGCTCACATGGGGTGTGATCTGAAGAGCACCCGGCAACAGGACTGAGAGAACGTTGTTGTGTGAATGTAGAGTTGGATGTGAGGATTGTGCATGTGTATGGCTTCTGATGAGAATAATCAGCACCCAGCAGTGGAAAGACATGCCCCTTGTTGTGTGCAGGCATTACAGAAACTTGTTACAAGAACACCTGATCTATTGTACTCCTGAAATTATGAAGCATTCTTCATATTGTGCTAACTAGCCTGTAATCAATGGATGATGACTTGCATTTTTAGTGCAAAGAAATGCTCCACTACCTTAAAATGTATTGTCTTTTTTCCTGCTGTGTGCTGCACCTGGCTTTCTGCTGACAGGGTCTGGAATAATATGATGAACTGGTTCTGTAGTGACTCCAGAATGTGTGTGCATATGTGTGCATGTGCGTAAGTGTTTTATATTTGTGTGTGTGTACAGTATATGTGCGTGAGACAGGAACTGCATAGCACACTGAAGTGTTGCACAGTCAGCTGCAGCGATCTGTTCAGCTTGAGCTCCACAAATTAATAACTCTAGTGATTTACTACTGAATAAAGCACACTGAATCCTGCTGAAACGAGACAAATAATTAAAGCAAAGGATATTTAGGAAGGCGCGAGAGAAGACAGGGAGAGAAACCAGGGCAATCCATCAAAGTCAAAAGCTCATTGCTGTAGATACAGCATAAAGAGGCATATTTTAATATTGTTTCCCTTACCGGTTAGTACAGTTTCAGATCTCCCTCTCTCTCTCTCTCTCTCTCTCTCTCTCTCTCTCTGTCTCTCACGTGACTCTATGTCACTCTTACTGTACATATTAAGTTCAAAGTGATCAGTTAACTTCAAGCCGCTGAACATCTCAAATTCAAGATGCACAGAGTTTTACAAAGATGTATCCATAGTAAACATACAGATACAGTATGGTTGATCTAAAAAAAGGAACTGAGAATTATTGCTCTAAATTAAGGACTGTCTACTGTGGCTTTGTTTCTGTTTTGATATTAATGACTTCACAGAGTATTTAGCAAGAAATGATGTAGCACACAAAAGAGAACATTATTCATGCCATTAGAAAACCGCATCATTAAAGTCATTTTCACACTGAGTGATTTATTTAAAGGCTTGGTGAACCTGTCTGTATAATTTGGTTTGCTTCAACAGGTACAAAACACTTCACTCAGATTCACTCAGGTGTTGGTGCTGTAGCAAATAAGTGTATTTGTGTTCAACTGATTAACAAACATGTTAGCTGGTGTAATTGTAATGTGCTCATGATAAATGGCATAGTAAGCCATATGTGGCAGTATGGGACCCATGTTTTGGGTCAATTCAAACAATAACTAAGAAGAGCTATAAAAACCCCATAATGCTCGCCAAGGTTTTACTACTTATGCACCATTTCAGTCAGTGTGCATACTTTATAAGTATTGAGTTCCATACAATGTTGGATGGCCGATGCTATTACTTACCTGTATTAATATTATAATAATTGCAATATTACATCTCAATAAAATATGTAATACAAGATGACATATAATAATACAATATTGCATACATATATTACTGTATTAATTTGTCCCTAATTTACCTATGCTCTTGGGTCATATTTAGTGTGCAATAATGTCATATTTAGTGTATTCATTTAAGGTATTCGAAAGTTTAGTTTGCAATATGGTACTTACTGTTTTAGGACTCTTTATTTTATTCTATCTTATTTTATTTTATTTAAATTTTTTAGTCATTTATTGCTTTTCCTTTCTACTTGATACCAACTGTGAGCAACTGTAACCAAGAATAAGCAATTTCCCTCTGGGATTAATAAAGTTCTTTGAATCTTGAATCTTGAATTACTGCAGGAACTATTAAGTTGGAATGATACAACAACACAGTATGACAAAATAAAACTAAAGACGTAAAGCCAAGTTGTAATGCAAGCTTGGTTAGATTATTGTAGGCTTAGTGTTTAGCATGGTTATCCTGTACCTTCTGGGTTGGAGGTTCAAATCTTGCCTCTGGTCTGTGTGTGTGTGCACATCGGATCTTCTCCTTGTGCTTGCTTTGTTTCCTCCCACAGTCTAAAAAAATGTGTTTAGAGCTGATTGCTGTTCCAAAATTGCCCAGAGTGTATGGTTGGCTGTGTAAGTGTGTATTTGTGCCCGGCAATAGGTTGGCACTCCATCCAGTTTGTACCTCGCCATGTACCCTGGGTAACGCTCCAGGATCCCTCATGACCCTGCACAGGATAAGCAGTACAAAAAAAATTATGGATGATATTGTTCAGATCTGAGGCACTGATAATATGCAGGTTGTTTCGACATTTTGATTATTAAAAGATTAAATATCCTACGGCATGTACTGGCATTTAATACACATTTCCCTTACAGAGAGTCAAAAATAATTGAATTTATTATCATTATTGTACCAGGAAGTCATGAAGACCCTTGCCTTTCTGCAGTAGTTATAATAATTTCAAGATATCATTTAATAATTTTCTTATCGACAGTGCGCTCTAATATTAAATCCGATTCCTATCCAGCAGAGGGCACTGGAATACAGCACAGGAGATAGCATATCATGCCAGACCCTTAAAAGTAAGTACTAAGAATGCCAGAGAGAGAGAGAGAGAGAGAGAGAGAGAGAGAGAGAGAGAGAGAGAGACTTCTTCTTCTTCAGTAGAGAGAAAACCCTTGTTACTAAGACTCCGAATAATGGGAGCCTTTTACTGGACCAACTCAGGCATATCAGTAAACATTGATCAGTGGATAAGCCTGAAAAATAGCATAAGGACAGAGAGATACCCTATACAGCCAAAGGTTCTGGAAACCCAATCATCATAATGATGTGTGCTTTTATGAATGTCCCATTCCAGATTTACTCCACTTTTTTGCCGTTTTGAAAAGGTCTTGAATGTGGGGAACAGGGTACAGGGGTAGCTCAGTGGTTAAGGCATACGTATAATTTCTGTATAATTTACATATGGTTCGGAAGATCCCAGGTTCAAACCTCACAACCACCAAGTTGCCACTGTTGGGCCCTTGAGCAAAGGCCCTTAACCCTCAACTGCTCAGATGTGTAATGAGATAAAAATGTAAGTCTCTCTGGATAAGAGTGTCTGCCAAATGCCTAAATGAGGAAATTTAGAGTCAGTTAGAGTCATTAATGAGATGGTGTCCACATACTTTTCGCCATATAGTAATTAATAGTTTAAACAAAAATACAGTAACCTTCCTGTGTGGGAATAGCTCTTGGCAGACATGTGGAGGAATGGGAGTAGAATGTATAAACATGACACAACCATATAGTTGCTTAAACCTAGATAATTATTAATTAATTACAATTACTTAATAAATTGTGGTGATCTCATTCAAAGCTGAGCAGAAACAGACACTCTGATCACTCTTAGCTGATAAAACAGGCTATCAGCGGTTGTGGGATCTATACGATCGCACACTCTGCCCAGCATCCTATTTCTTTTGTTTTCCTCTCCCACTCGCTTGTTCATTTTCTCCCTCAGTACATCTTTCTTCCCGTTCTGCCAGAGTCTTAATGAAAGGCGTGTCCACTGAGAGGCAGCAGAAACAACCCTCTGCAGTATTTGTTAATTCAAGCAATGGTCGTTTCTCTTTCTGTCCTTCTCGCCTTCCTGCCACACGATAATATCAAAAACAGACCATAAGATGTGTGGAATAATTATTTGTTAAAATTTAATGATGACTCAGCAGAAAGAGTCTGTCTAACCAGCTAGAATTTTAACTGATTAAATCTGTTTATGCTCCAGCCAGAGTGCTGAATATCTTGAGGGCATACACAAACACACACACACACACACACATGCTGCTGTTCTGGATGTTGATGTGCTCCGTACATGAGCGAGCATTTATATAAGCCATGTCGATTATAACGGGTGTATGCTTTCATGTCAGGCGGCAGACACTTCTGCATCCTTTCGGACGTGGCTTTGAACAAAGATGAGTCATCCGTCACTTTGGCTTATGCTGTAACCGAACACAGAGGCCATGCATCTTCAAACAGAGGCTATATTTAACATGGCACTGCTTTTATTACACTCTCTCTCTGACTCTGACTGAGCTTCATTGAGACGTCATACTCTGAAATGTCCTTTGCCTGATCTAGAAGAGTCTGTGGTAACTACTGAGAAACATTTGCATAATAGACACTTAATACATCTCCTTTACAAGGCATCTGAGCTCCCCTAAGGCAGTCTCGTCTGCAGGCTTTGAAATAAACACAATGCTTGAAAACATAGTCGTTTGGCTTCTGAAATATAAATTAAAGTGTTCGTATGTCTCCGAACGGACCGTCGGCTTGTACAACCTTGGCTGACTCAGTCTACCCAGAATAAGTAACCTAGATTTCTTCTAAGATGGGAATACATGATAATACAAGCTACTGCACAAAGTCACTCTCTCACTATCCTGTTCCTTTCAGTGAAGCATGGAACTTTGATTCTGCCCTAGGCAGAGTTATTATTTCTGCTGCCATATGTCTGGTCACAATTTGATGTTAAGCCGAGCAAATCTGATGCAGCAAATGTAATGAATAGTTTCAGTAAATACTGTATATTCAATAAAAGTCCCAAGATGAAAAAGTAGCCAATTATGCCATATAAAATGTAATAAGTAATTGTTTAATAAGTACTGTAAGTATTGTGTATAATTTGCATACTGAATTGTAAAAAAGTTACAGGTCTGCATAAGGTCATAAATGGGTCTGTAAGGGAACAGGGTCGCATGGGTGAGAAAGGGGAAGGAAAGAAGATAAAAGCTATTGGGAAAACTGTACTCTATTAGAAAAGCACTCTACCATAGATCCTGGGGCAGAGCTTCATGAATACTAATGGTGATCATTAAAATTTTTTTACATACCCAACAGTTACATACCTAGGTTCAGTGACCAATTTTACCAAATACACCTTTAATACTGGAATTGAATATACAAATGCAGGGTAACTAAATGGTAATACAAAAGTATTACAATTTTAATACAAAAGTACAAAGTTAATTTGTATTAAAAAAGAGAAGAAATGTAGAGGTTTATTTTAATGTTTCAAGTGGTCTGAAATGAAAGACTCATTTACATTTATTTTAATTTGCATTGTGAAAACCAGTCACATTTTCACACCTTCATATTTTGCTTAACGGATAAAGAACATATGGTTTGCTGTCCATTGGTAGCTTCAGTTCATGACCATCTCACAAAAAACAAGAAAAATGGTTTTCTGTAAGGGCGGCATAGTGGCGTAGTGGTTAGCACTGTCACCCTGTACCTCCAGGTTGGGTTCGATTCACACCTTGGGTTTGGGTGCATGGAGTTTGCATGTTGTAGCTTTTCTCCAGGTGCTCCGGTTTCCTCCCACAGTCAGATTAGGCTGATTGGCATTCCCAAATTGCCTGTAGTGTGTGAATGAGTGTGTGTACTGTTCGTATGTGTGTGCTCTGCAATGGACTGTCACCCTGTCCAGGGTGTACCCTGCCTCATGCCCTAAGTCTTGTGGGATAGGCCCCAGGTCCCTCGCGACCCTGTATATAGGATAAAACTATAATAACGATGAGTGAGTGAGTGTTTTCTGTAAGCAGTGTTAGATAGCAACATGACATGATAAGCTAATAGAGGCACTGTTGCACTAATGATTATGCCATAGAGCTTTAATAGTAGGAATATTAATTATACTACTAATACTAATACTAATGATGTGTTAGTGGGAGAAACAATAGTTACAAGATATTGCTTTTGTAATATTTGTCATATATGCATGTATTTTGTCCACACCAAAACACTCCCATAAATGAAACAGTCAGTAGCTCTGCAGGATGAAGCATGGTTCTGTGTGTTCAGAAAAACAAATCTATGTTACTTCTTTTTCCCAAATATGAGTATGGTGTTTCACCTCAATTCTATATTTTTCATCCAGTGCTACTCGATAGAGCAGCATTATTCAGTGGTACATAGCTATTATGTTATATAGTAAAGGAGTGAACAACAAGTGGTCTAAAATCTCATTAATGGTAAAATGTCGAGAATGCAAACCACTTTTAAGTCCATGTGTATTGCGAGCACCAAGAGCACTGAGGTTGTCTGCAGGTCAATAAGCAGCAGTATATAAGATCAATTAAAGAGTGAGTAAATAGTATGAACATATACATTACAAATGCAAAAAAATGCTTGTAACAATATTTACTTATTATATACTGCTCAAAAAAATTAAGGGAACACAGTCCCTGTTTGACTTGAACACCCCTCTTATGTGTATGTAAGGTTCAAGTCAAAGTGTTCCCTTAATTTTTTTTGTGCAGTATACTGTATATAGAATGATGGGTTCCAAATTGAACTAATGTCCAGAGAACCTGTTGGTTTGTCAAGTTCCAAATATTCAGTTAACTAAATAACTGCTTGTGTGAGAATATGTGTATAAGAATATCTTATAGTGAAGAGTGGGGAAGGATGTATGTTAGTTTTTATGCGAGATGGCTGTCAGTAATAAACATGTTCTTAAGTTGTTCAGAGTATTGGTCAGTTAACAGGTTTGTCTCCCATTAGTTACCCATTAGTTCCATTAGAAATAAAATTCTGGGGAATGCGAGCATAGCACTAGGTTCTTCTCACTTCTCACACAAGTTACTATGTACAATACTTTAATACACTGAATAATCTTATCCAGTTTACTTAATTCAAATGCATACATCGGTTCTTCGTGCTTAAATTGGTTTACATTTCCACAATCTGATATCTCACACCCAGCATTATTTGATCATCTAGTTTCAAATCCTGAAAAAAGTCAAAACCTCCACCCTTATGATATTTCATAAGATAATTGGATCATGCTTGTACTATGTAAATTGATCATGCTCACTTTACATAACAGAAAATAAGTCATTATAAACTTAAAAAAAAAAAATCCAATTTAACATGAGCAATTAAATCAGGCTTTTGATTTCTGTTGAGAAACTTAATATTTTTATTTTACTTATATGTAATCTGTCCTCTAAATCTGACCGACCCCACATTCCCTTTTTTGAATTTCTTATTTTGCAATCATTTATAAATAACATGGTCTCACAGTTTCTGTACTTAAAAAAAAAAAAAACTTTTTTATAACTATATCACTTGTATGAAACTAAATTAAATCCTACCACATCAATCTCATGATTTCACATCCATACTTCTTATTGAGTGGCCTCCTTCTATAGACTTATGTGTAACATGACACAAGCCATTATAAAATAAATGACATTATAAAAATAAATTCTATTAAAGCTCCTGCTGTATGATATAATTTAGTCTAGGATATACATAGCAGAAGTTTTGGACACATGACCATTGAAGCCATATGTGGTTCTTCTCCAAACTGTTGCCATAAACTTGGAAGCATACAATTGTATAAATTGTCTTTGTCATATGGTGCGTGGAAAAACTCCTGCACTGAGCCGTGACCTCAACACCATTTTAACATCTCTGGGACGAACTGGAACACCAACTGTATTCCAGAACTCTTCACCTGACATCACCTCACTAATGCTTTAGTGGCTGAATAAATACTAATACACATCGAAAGATTTATTGAAATGCTTTGAAAGTAGAGTGTAGCTTGTTATAGATGCAAATGGAAATAAATCTAGAATGTAACACAATTGCACTAACCATAAGGCCCATATGCATACCTGTCACTGGGCGGTCAAAAATTATTAGATTGTTAGTTTTTTCTGCCACCATTTACCATGTTAAGTTTACACATAATAAGGATTATGCAAAAATTTATTCACTGTTAACATATGGTGAATATTTTCACTGACAATATGAAAGAAATAATATTAATTGAATTAAAAGCTATTCTAATAATACAAAACAGACACCTTTATCAGAATAATTGGTACTCTCGATTTATTACTTTGTGAAACATCCCATTCACAACATAACAGCATTTAACCTGTAATGTTTAATGAGATTGGAGAATACACCACACTGAATCGAAAACCATTCCTCAGTGCACAATTTCTCCAGATACTCCAGGGTCCTATGTAATTTGTAGTCGATTCCTTTCTATAGCTTACCCCACAGGGACATGTCAAACTTCTCATTATTTCCTTTTCATGTGTATTTGAACATATGTTTTCGATTATTGTACTGCTGCAGGATCCACAAATGGATGCCCATTGCTGATACAATCATTTGACAGAGGCAAACAGATTTTTAAAAATATCCTGTCCCATCGCTCTTTAGGTTTCTAAAGGGAGCTGATCATATATTGCAGTGTGTGTGTGTGTGTGTGTGTGTGTGTGTGTGTGTTTGAGTGAGTGAAGAAGAATTAAAGAGTGAATAATGAACCTCATTACTTCAACTTTTCATATGTTCATGTTTATTTTAAAATCCTGGGGTTAGTGTGTGAATGTGCTTTGATGAGTTGGTTCAGGATTAGAAAAAGATTTATGTTTTAAACCACCACAAGCTTAGGGAACAGCATTAATGCATGTGAATTGGCATAGATTATACAAGTCTTTGTATCTTTTCTGGAAGGATAAGCATCATTCAGTTGAGCTGACATCCAGTGACTGCATTTACAGTATATAGCCATTAAAATCTGGACAAAAGACCAATTGATTTCAATTGATCTTCAACTGTCCAGTTTTACCGAGCCCGTATCCACTGTAGCTTCTGATTCTGATGTTATAGCCCATTTGCCACAATTTTTTATGTGTTGAATATTATGACATGCTCTTCATCTTAAAGAGCCTTTCCAACATTTCCAAACTTGTTTCTAAGCTCAAGATCAGGAAATCCTAGTGAGAGTGTCATGTTGTTGATCAAATGCTCAGGAATAAAAAAAAAGTGTGAATCAATTGTATTGTTGAAATATTACTGTACCTATGGTCTTACTGCAAACTGCTATGGACATTATACACAACAGACATGTAAGATGATGTAGCAATTTTGCCTTATCAGTGCAGCACTCTCTAATTATTCTGGTTGGCTGCATACATTGACATGTAGTGCACAACAAAGGGTGGTAGAACACTTTGTTTCTATCAACATTATAGTGCACTAGAGAGTGTTTGTTAAATGTTTGCTATAGAGAGTGTTTGCTGAGTGCTTATTTTCCACTAGCTTTGCTGACATGGAATTTACACCATTCAAAGTAAAATGTTAATAGGAAGAATGTTCATTAAAAGGTTTCCAAAACAGAGGGGTCCATGCTGCTGTAAACAGTTAAACCGACAAATTTAAATAGTTTGTGAGAAATAGTAGCAGTTGTTGACAAGTCTTGACTTGTTTCATTGTAATAATTAGTCTTTAAATAAATCATGACAGTTTGTAGACAGTTTGTGAAGGTACAGCATGAACTGGACATGGTTTGTAGAGGGGTAGAAAATACATTCATGGCTGTTTCTAAGAAAATAGTTGAAACAGGAAATAATGAGTTGAATGACCAAGAACCAACAATTTTTTTTATTATTTGGTTTAGCTGTAAAAAGTGGTTATTTGTGTCACCTTAGCCTTCCTGTGAGATCCAATCAGACTGCCCATTTTTTTCTGATATATTTTATTACCAAGGTGTCTCCACCCTCAGAACTGCTTTCAGATCTACTTTCTCTTATAATGGCTACGTGGAGTGTGATAACGCACAAGTCATCATAAACAGATTCCCTGACCAAGACTATGAGTTCAGTATACAGATATCAGGTTATTGATGTGAAGATTAGGAATAGGCTTAGGTGTGCCACATATTTTCAATATACAGTATTGCTCACTGCCACAATCCACTGTACTGACTGCAGCACAAAATTGTTTGTTTGCCATCTAACACTTATCGCACAAGTATGAGCCTTTTGTGTTCCATACACTGCAATATTTACATCATTTGCAATAACTACACACAGAATAGCCAATTAGCTAAGATAATTAACAAAACGCAAGAAGGCCATAGAGATGAAGTGCCCATAATTTTAAACAAAATGCAGCCTGATTTTGTTTTCACTGATGCTTTCAATGACACAAAGTAAGGACTCTTAACACTCGCTTAAACTTATCTTTCAGTAAATTAGTCTGGGTAAATCAGACTCTTCCAAACTGGGAACTCCCATTTGATTGTTGCACATGAAACGATGCTAAGGAATGATTAGTGTGTTGTGGTGTTCTGTAAATCACACTTAATTAGAAACTGTGAACCCTCTCATCTGTATATGTCTAAAAGTAATCGGAAAAAGAAAGTAAGAAAGTTTGAGCACATTTGTACCTGGCAGACCCACTTAATCAGGGAATGGAGTAATAATGGAGATCATTAAAAAACATCCCTCTCTGCTAAACTCTTGGTTATGGATTGTTCTTTGTAAGAGACTGTATCATAGCCCAACTTAAATTTCTCACCCCCACCCTCTTTTAAGAATGAGTTACTATCTTCATGAATTACTATCTTCAAAAGACTAATCTGATGTACATATGTTTATTCACACAAAAGAGTATCCTGATTATCATGTGTATTAGAGAGTATGTCTGCATATGTTGGAATGATGGGTAACGTAGATGTGAATGAACATTGCAGTACATCATAATAAAATATTACTTTGCTGCCCTGTGCGCACACAGTAGTAAAGAGCATGAGAACATTATTAAGGCAAATTATGAAATCAGCCCTTGAGCCCTTGATAACTGGTGATGCTGAATGAGTGGTTGGAACCAATGAGGGGAAACGAGGTTGCTGCTGAGGTTGTTACCTACGTAAACAAACAATTTTAACATTGTACCTTTAGGCCCACTCATCTCACTCACTCATCTTCAATACCGCTTTATCCTGTATTCAGGGTTGTGGGAAAATGGAGCCTATCCCAGGCAGCTTAGGGCACGAGGCACGGTACACCCTGGACAGGGTGCAAATCCATCGCAGGGCACACACACATACACACTCACACACTCATTCACACACTACAGGCATTTTGGGAACGCCAATTAAACTAACCTGCATATCTTTGGACTTTGGGAGGAAACCAGAGTACACGAAGGAAACCCACCAAGCACGGGGAGAACATGAAAACTCCATGCACACAGGGAAGGGAATTGAGCCTGGCCGGGAATTGAGTCCGGAACATCTGGTCCCATTTCTTTAAATTATTTTATATTATTTACTTTTATTTAATACTTTAACACTTTGACTATAAATTGTATGAAAAATAATCAGTGACTTTCAAATGATGACCTTGTAATAAAAAGAACTACATAATTATATGGTCAAATGTAAGACTTGAAGTTGATACTTGCAGTGGTGTCATAGGTGACAACCAACAGTGAAAAATATTACAGTGTAACTTCGGATTACGAGTAATGCGGTTTATGAGTGTTCCGCAAGACAAACAAAGATTTTTAATAAATTTTGACTTGAAAAACGAGCAAGTCTTGGTTTACGAGCATCGAGTTTCATGTATCACGCATGCGCTTCTTGTCACGTGATCACAACTGAGCCAACGGTTTTTCTCTCTCTTGCGCTGCAGAATTTTGGGTAATCGTCTCCCCTGCTGGGTCTCTTATATAATCTGGTAAAAGTAAGTCTCATTAAAGAGGTTAAAGATACATTTTCTCCGTCTCTGTTTCAGCCTGTGTGAGCTTATGTGTGTGCGCGTGTAATTTGACACTGTGCTGGTTCACTCACACTCTCTGGTATAAAAAGAAACTCTGCTCTGTCATGATTCTTTTTAAAGGTAAAGTGTAGGTTAATTTGTTTGTTTGTTTTACTTTACAGCAGTGATTCCGTAGGTATGCGGAATACCTATGCAGAATACCTACGATGTTCCTTGCTAATTATTCAGACAAAACAGTGTTGCGGGAGAGAGAGGTCGATTTATGACAGCTGTTTACGGAAGTGTAGTCCAGTGTGGGAGATGCATTGTGGGTAATGCAGTCCGGCGTGTGTTAATGCAAATGCGAGATGTAAGCTTGCCCAGCTGGCATTCGACCGACCTTAAACGTTTAAATGTGGTTGAAATAATGTCAGTTTATGAAAAAACGTTCATTCA
>JAOTQY010000010.1:3558164-3569121 GCA_026413445.1 Dolichallabes microphthalmus
ATATAATAATCCATAATTATGTGGATATCCATATTAGATCGTTTTTAGTGAAATAAAAGCCCTCCAGAAAAGAAGGGGAAAGTCCTGTAACTTACTTTAAAAGAAAACATGTTCCCTAAAACGGTGGACACAGAGCTACAGACCCCCCTGTAACATCCAGACCCTGTTAGCTAGCAGGTAGTTAGCTAACCACCACTACTTGTGCAGTTCATAAAAGGACAGGTAATGTTTGTCGCTCTGTTGATCATTTATTTCAATTCATTTGTTGTTATAGACTAAGTGTGCACTGTACATCCTATTTACTGTTTTGTTGCAGTCTACACCTTCCAATTAATTTGCCTGCTTCTCCTCCAGCTCCGCACCACACAGCCTGCAGGAAATGCGCGTGCACTATGTGAGCTCATACCCAGCTCGTAACGAGCGCGCTCTGCCCTCAAGGGTGCACATTGGTTAATGGAAGTCATGTGACTGATGCAAGCCAGATCCTTTTATTTAGCAAAATTGAGATTAATAGTTAACAATAACGTGACTGGATGTGGGGGATATTTCTTTGGCACACTTCGGGCCCCTACTTATTGAACCAAATGAACATACTCTTCCTGAGTAGTGTTGATGACCATGCCTGTCAGGATAACAGATACTGTAATGTCACAAATCTAAAATAATCTTAAACTAGTTTCTTGAACATGACAATGAGTACATTGTCATTAGATCTCAATCCACAGAGCACTTTTGGGACGTGAAGGAACGACAATTCGCATCAAGGATGTACAGCTGACAATTCTGCAGCAAAACCTCTAAGGAATATCTCGACCACCTTGTTGAATCTATGCCACAAAGAAATTAAGGCAGTTCTGAAAGCAAGGATGCAAGGCCCAACCCAGTACTAGCACCTAATGAAGTAGCAAGTGTGTGTGTATACAGTATATATATGGTTGCTGGGCAAATTTCGCTGCAAATATTTTCTCTAAAGCAAATGGCAAACCTGATATATTCAGAGTAAGGAATGAACATTATTATCTGCAGGGTGACTCAGCACTCTTAACAGCAAAGAACATGATGCTCTTGAAAGAGAGAGAGAGAGAGAGAGAGAGAGAGAGAGAGAGCACGAGTACGATACGTGCATGTTTCACTGTAAGTGTTGACAGATTAGAGTTGTGCTCACATCTCTGTGATTCCCTCCCGCCTGTCATTTTTCTGACAAAAAGCGACACACTAATGTGAGATTTTTGGCGCAGCTTCCACCAAACACTGCACAACTACACGCTGCTCACGTCTGAAAAGCGAGCCTAGTCCAGGAACTGACATGAAAAATATAGCTCACACGCTGCAAAATGAGTTTCAGGGACTTGCACTGGCACTGCATCATGAGCTAGCACAATTTAAGTAAAGGTAATTCCTTGCAGATGCCCACATTACAAGTTGTGAGCAAAAGGAAACTTTTTCCACTTTGGACTATATTTAAATAGTTTTGCTGAATTTTAAGGAAGTTTAATGATTTAACCAAATGTGCAGAGTGCTTTGGCAGGAAACCAGATGTTGCCTTGATTTTAAAGAGGGAACTGGAGTGACATTTTTCCTAAATGTCAGGTCAGGGAGAACTCTTCTTTTTTGACTTGTATAAAACAACCTACTGTATACTCTGTCATGCCATATCTATTTGGACACAATCCAACATGTACAGTAAGTCACTAATTTTAGATTTTGTGTGTAGAGTCATGTTCAAAAATTTGTAACCCCTCTTTTAATTCTATATAATTTTATTTATTACGGAAATAGAACCTTAGATGAAGTGCAACATTTACATTTTCCTCACCATGCAATTATTTATTTAACAAAAAGGAAGTGCGAAATACTACTGTAAGTACTGCTTCCACAGTATTTAAGAGAGTAGGTTGTAAGTTGTGCAGACTTTGCTGGTCTGGAGCACACATTCAGGCGTGTTAACATAATACCAAGAGAGAGATACATAAGCAACTTTTATATGTGTAACTTTTAAACATGGCTAATGTATATACAACAATACAAAACAACAAATATTGTAAATCAATGTACATGCTATCTGATCTCTCTACAACTTTATAGACTATGTATACTATAAGCTATAGTCTAAAATTACCAGCATCCAAAATGCAAATAAAAAATGTCATTAATTGTATTATGTATTTCAAATCATTATTTGCTTGCATAGCGTTCCATTAAATACAATTTCGTTTGTATAGTTCTTTTAACAATTATTCATTGTCGCAAAGCAGCTTTGAGCTGATGAGCATGACCGAGGGTAACGGTGGCAAGGAAAAACTCCCTGAGATGCCAATAGGAAGAAACCTTGAGAGGAACCAGACTCAACAGGGAACCCATCTTCATTTGGGTGATAACAGATAGCCAGACTTGATCTGCTGTCATACTGTGTGTCATACAAATAGAACATAATAAACAGTGTAAGAAATGTACACAGGTTTACTGGTGTGAAGGATAAAAGTGCACACACTTAGCAATGTATAAGCTTAAATTTCATATCCATAATGCTGAATTTATCCATGAATAAAAATGTTCAAGATGTAACCCTGCTTTACAATAGAGCTGTCTGAGAGTCTAAGGAAGCCTTATTCTGTTTATAAATGCCACAAGATTGAAGCTAATACACATATTCATAACACCATAGAGAGGTCTGGGTAAGCCATCCAACAATATTTTAAATAAATTATTTGTTCTGTGAATCAGGAAGGAATATAATATAGGACAGTTTAACAATATTAACACTCTCTTGACAATCCAAAGGATAAACAAAACAACACTTGTACCTTTTGATTATATTTTCAATCTGCTGTAGTAATTTATGATGCTTGCTAGATTAAATGTGATTTATCATGTGGGTTGAGTCAATTTGCTAAAATTACATATTTAATTTCAGCTTAGTGTTTTTGTCAAATTTGCCAGAAATGATAAAGTCTCAGCTACAGTGGGCACCTTCCATCCATCTAGCAACTCTAGAAATCCTAGTTGGATTAGTTGTAATCCAACTAGGGACGGTGGAGGCCAGTGGTGATCATTGTATTTTTTCCCATTTTTACAACCATGGCAGAACATTCACATGTGCATTCACACACTACGGGCAATTTGGGAACGCCAATTAACCTAATCTGCATGACTTTGGACTGTGGGAGGAAACCAGAGTACCAGGAGGAAAGTCCTTGCACACAGGCTCCGAGGTGGCAATTGAACCTTCTGGAGGTACAAGACAACAGTACTCATCACAGTAGGCACAGGATCTCCTAAACTAACCAGTTGAAGATTAGAACAAGATCAAGCTTCTTTTTTTTTTCACCGATCCTGGTCCTTTGCTGTATCCATCAATCCCTGAGATCACATTTTCTTCATGTTTCTGTGAAAATTAACTAAAACAAACTGTACTACATGGATGTCACATGGATAGGTACGCATGTGTTCCTATTAAAGTGGCAGGTGTGTGATAGATAGATAGATAGATAGATAGATAGATAGATAGATAGATAGATAGATAGATGTGCGTGTGTGTGCGTGTGTTCATTTATGCAAAATAGGACACTAACAATGAGCACTGTTTAAGAATCTTATAATCATTTAATGCAGTCTTATGCATAAATGCATTGATTAACCGAGTAACCGGTCCATATGGAACCCAGATAGGCTATGAAGCATTTACTCTATTTTGAGTACAGTAAATCACAGACAGCAAAGAAAATTTATCTGAGGCTGTCACTATGGTTACATATATTTTGAGCTAGTCTGAGATGAGAGCTGACTGTCCCAAATAGTGCCCTAAACCCTGCGGTCCTTCCCAAGGCTGCACTTTGGTAATGAAGGCGAAGTGAAAATATCTCCCAAGCTTGAATTTGAAAAATGACCATTCATGACACAGCATCCTTTAGCTAACATCACACTTTCAGACACTCTTGCTAATAAAGTAAAGATATCATTCCGATGTACCGAATGTTTGAACATTCATGAACTTGACTAACAATGCTATGCTAACTGTATGCTATGCTATGCTAAGTTCTCCAAAACCAAACTGAGCCCACCTTTCACAGACAATCTTTACATTCACACATGAGCCTAAGGGCTGACACACAAGGACCGCCACTAGGAAAATAAATCTGCATGTTCTGCCATAGTAGATGTGGGCGACAATTTATTTCCCACTTTTCTTCTGTGTGAGAACAAAAATCACATCATGGAAGGAGCAGCGCCTCCAGAAAATATTCCCCCCCTTCCCCCAGTGATTAATTCTGTTTTTACCATATTGCAGGAACAATTTTAAATGCAGCAGAAAAATTTTTTTTTCCTTTCGTTTGATGTGACAGTCTAAAGGAATAAAATTAAATGAACATTTCCGATATCCTTAGAATAATTTTTTAAATATGATAAGTATACGCTACGTTTGCAGAAAATACAGATTTATCTCTGAGATTTGGATTTTTTATTATTTTTAAGTTTCTCAAGTTTCTGTAGATACAAAATGCTTGCAGACTGCAATTTCCAGGTCATGTCACAGATTTTCAGCTGGATTTAAGTCTGACTCCGCTGTTCCAAATGCAAACCCCCTTTTTGTTTTCTCCAAAAATAATTATATGTAGTTTTTTTATACCTTGTTGCCTTGTTGAAATATATGCAGTATTTTCGTTTTAAATACAGATATCTGGTTCAGGCAAAAAAGCTTTCCTTAAACCAGTGTGTTACTTTTGTTGATTTCACTTTTGGAAGCTTTGAGGCTCCTGAAGATAAAATGCCATCTGCTGATGCAACCACCATCATACTTGATCACAGGAATAGCGTTACATGGTGTTGTGCTGCAGTTGTTTGCTCAAATCATAGGTTTAGACCAAATGGCACAACCTTAGCCTCATCAGACTGGAAAGTCTTTTTCCCACAAGCTCTCAAACTTTCACAGAAGTGGTTTCCTCCTGGGCACCCTCTCGTAGAAATCAAATCCATGAAGAGCTCATGATAATGTTGAAGTCGCCACAGGTTCTTTAATTTCAGACAGTGAGCTCTATAACTCTTTCTCTGTAACTCCTTCTCAGACAATTGCCTTTCTTGCCCAAGCATTCAATTTGGCCTGATCTTGGTAGTGTCTGTTTTTGTCCGACTCTGTTATAATGTAATTCATCGTGCTCCGTGGAGGGTTCAAAGCTTTGCCTATGCTTTAATCATCTTCTCCATCTTTTTTGCTGTTAAAAGTCTCGTCTTAAAGAATCGGGGGCGGATGCTTGGTCTTCATGACAGCAGGAATGATCTGATTTTACATTTTAATCTCCGAGAATAAAAGTCAGAGATACTGTATTTATTGTCCAAGCATACAATTGGACACAAGTGGATTTAAAGTTAAAACATGTGCCCTGTTTGACATATTTAATGTCAGGGCTTGAAATTTAAATGCTAATCTTATTTTAAATTAATATAAATACAAATTATGCAGTTTCTTATTCTTATTATTTTTTATTTTTAGATTTTTTTTTCCTATAGAGAGTTTACTCTAAAGGAGCAGAAAATTCCATTCTAATATACTTTTAATTAATCAGTGTGGGGGTGAATACTTTTTAGACCCTCTGGAAAGTGGCAGATTCATTTACAATTTACATACTCATATGTAGTCACCGGATGGCATTTTAAACATAAATTTAGTGCTAGAGAGAAATTCTATATTAAAATGACATTAAGAAAGCACCCAACAGGCACCTGACATGAGCTTAAAGCTCCTGTCTGTTAGACATTATATAAACATAGTATCTACAGATGCTACAGTATATGGCTGTCAAAATAAACCAATCAGCTATAAACACTGATTATCAGTTATATACCAATTAACTTGTGACGGGATCATGCCTCATTTATGCCTATGTGGACCAAAGTGTAGACCTCCAGGTCCAGGTCAATAACAAAAATGATAGAAAGGTATCAGAATACCCACAGCATCATAGCCTGCTCTGTATGGAGCTTAGCAGACAAAGCCTCCAAATTCCCCAGATCTCAATCCAATTGAGCATCCATTTGCACTGGCCAGATACCACAGTACACCCCCAGAGGTGTTGTGGAGCCATAACCCAAGGAGTCAAAGCTGTTTGGTGGCACAAGGAGTACCTACATAGTATTGGTCTTAATGATTTTAATGTTATGGCTGATTCTTGTAAATTGGGTTTAAAGCCCGGTGCACTGACCATGCATGACCACTTTCACCTCATCCTGTAGTCTGGTTTGTATTGTCCTAACTGTGCTTAAGGTGGTGAAAGCTTATCATTAGCTGAGGAAAATCTAGCCAAAATACCACACAGGGAGATGATGCTTTAAAGCTTTTATCAGCACTTTATCAGTGCCCTACGATTTCATTAGAAAATGTTATTTGATGGCCAATTATAAACACTTTACTGACAGTTTTGGTAATAGCTAACATAGGGGTTTGTTTTGAAATGACCTTGGGTTGGCAGCTCCACTTAGGACAAAACGTGATGCCACATGTTGAGTGAAGAGACATTCAAGACACGAAGATGCCAGATGTAAGCAGGTGTGAACGACCTTGGCTAATACTGATCACCTAAGACAGATGTTAGTACCAACTGAACTCTGTCAAACTTTAAGTCTGAACTGAGTCATACTGTAGCTTCTTTAGGTCTAACCTCTTAAGACCCAAATATCTCATACGAGTACATGACATTTTCTCCCATCTACATTGTTTATATATTCTTGATAAGATCCTCATATGAGGACTGTTGGGTATTATTATTATTTCAATAACTTTTCCCAAAATTGATTAAATTCATAGTTATCAGGTTCTAATAAACAGAAACAGTGAGGAGAAATTGCAAGGTATGATATACTGTAGTCTCAGAAAGATCAAGCTTTAAATGTGAGAAAAAAGTTGACAAGGTTTACATGTTAATGCTATTTCAAGCCCTAAATAGAAAAATATATATATTATGTCATTTTAAAATATATATATTTTTTATCACCAAACATTATTTTATAATGAAGATGGAAGTGTGCATGTAGAACATGTGCAATAATGAACAAAGGACTAAAAAACTCCTGTGCATATTAATACTGCTTTCATTTTAATACTCAGGAAAATGGTGAATGTGTTGGTATATTTGATTGAATATACTGCTGCATGTTCTTTTGTTTATAATAATAAACCCGACAAAAACAGGACATCTGTCTGAGGTAAATGCTATTATCACTGCTTTGGGCACTAGAGAGTGGCTGGCAGTAACTATCCAGAGGAGGCTTGGAAGGAGAAGCAGTGCCAACACTGCCATCTTCAGAAGCTAAAAGCTTTAACTTAAAACTGGCTGATTGGAAATGAGCTAAGGTGCCTCAGTCTGCCCAAACACCAGGAAAGCAGACAGTGGTTGCCAAGCAGCTCGCTCATATGCCATCTCCCTGCATTTCCTTCAACTTCCAACCCCCCACCCCGCCCTGTATACAGAGAGGCAACAGCTCCCCTCACAGGGACTGAAGAGTATTTTTTCCCACCTCACCACCTTACCACCTCAAAGATCCTGTTCTAATGACTAGCATTTGTGATTTCTAAATTCAACTTAAATCTAAAAGGACTGGCAAATTCTAAAAATGCATCGCCAAGTCCTCTCTGAGAATTTGAGTAAGTACAGACAATCAAGCACAGAATAATTTAATAGAATACATTGATGTGCTCATATTTATCCATAAAGAATCTCATTCAATCATTTTATTAAAAGATTAAATTATATGGCTGAAAGTCTGTGGACAAGTGACCACTCTACCACACATATTAAACCATGTGCATTAATCTAGTGTTGCTAAGTTGCCATTTATAACAGCCTGAGAAGACTTTAACCTAGATTTTGGAGCTGGGGAGATTTGATCATACAGTTGCCAAAGCATTAGTGAGATCAGGCACTGATGTTGAGTGAGGAGGTCTGGGGTGCAGGTGTGGTTAAAATTTGTCCCAGAGATTTTAAGTTGGATTTGGGTCAGGGCTCTGTGTATGTCACCTAACCTCTTCTACATCAACCTTGGAAAATCATTTCTTTTTGGATCTAGCTTTGTGTCATGCTAGAACATGTTTAGGCCAGAAACTTAAGCTCAGATGGTGTATATAAGTGAACTCTTCAGTATACAAAGACAATGTAGATAATTGAGTGCTTCCAAATTCGTGCCAACAGTTTGAAGAAAAACTAGATACTAGATACAGTGAGATACTGTAAAGTATTATGGTGAGGTACCATACTGTATAATTTTGGCCATACTAATACTGTACATGTAATGTACAGTATTCTGTGAATTTTATGTAATTGTTGGGGTAAGTGTTACAGTTCAAACCTGAGCTCGGGTTATGGTCTATATAAAGCTTTACCCTCTGTTCTCCCTGCCTCAAAAAGTTCCTATGCCTCATGGACATAGCTAAATTGTATCTGTGTGTAAATGGGTGTGTGAATGATGCCTTGTGATCTACCGTTCATGGAGTATTCCCACCTCACACCCAATTATCCTTGAATAGTATCTGGGTTCACACCAATCCTGACCCTGAATTTTAATGAATGAACGAATGAATATTCAGTTGGGTTACTGAATTATTTTTAAGAACATTCTGCAAAGCTTTTAAATTAGTGACAATAATGAGATCCCAAAATGTTTTCTTTGGATACATCAGTTGAAAAATTACTGAGAATAAGTCACTGAGAGAAAAGAAATATGCATTTCATAAGTGCGGCAAATTCATTTAGCAGCCTCCCCATTTCCCACTGGCATCAGTCTGCCATAGCATAGCGTCTGTCAGTGCAGAAACTCAATCTCGGCATTTCTACTGTTCATAACCTCAAACTGTTTAGTATTCAGAGCAGCCTGCGTTCATGATTCAACTGTTTTACCTTCAATCAAAAAGTGAAATGTGTTCTCTCTGACCCCTGTTTCAATATCCATTCATAAGGGTCTTGCTCCCTGGCAGTGTGAATATTAGCCACTTATACCCGAAGCTAGAGGCTAGCAAAACAGGCCAGTGCTATCTCTCAGAGCTATGTGTGTGACTACTGTGTGCAATCTCTATAAAGAGAGTCTCAGCCACAGTCCCTTAGCTCACGCTGCTGGCTTCAGACTGATAGTTGTGGCATCTCTGCAGGGGGATTTTATTGACACTTGACAAGGTTTGGTAGTTATATAATTCTGGTGTGCTTAGAGTTTCTGAACAGATGCAAAAATGAGCATGGTCGTCCCACCGCTGTTTATTTGTCATATTGCAGCCTTGTGCACCCAACCAGAATGCATTTTCCTTTCAGTCTTGATTATTTATTACACCTTTTCCCTTCATAAGCACAGCTGCTACATAACAGAGAGTATGTATTGTAGCATATAGCAGTGCAGTTAAATTGCTGCTAACAGCTAAACCTCTTTCCAATTTCTTGTGTTTTGTATTTTTGGAAAGTAGAAAGTGTGAGGTTTACTTTTAAGCATCGCTAAAAGTGAATAATCGGCCATCCTTCATTTGAATATTTTATAAGCTTGCAAAAAAAAAATTCTGCCAAAAACATAACTTTTTTCTCTCTGTGTGTCTTTTGCCAGCCAAACATCAGGGAAGCAGGGAATGAATATCCTCTCTGAAGAAAGACAACTGTAGAAAGAGACAACAGAAGAATTCAAATGGGTATGGGAGGGGAGAGAGAGAGCGAGAGAGACAGAGAGATGGAAAGCCTGGGAATGCATCCTCACTCATGTTCAGGAGGAAAACTTTAAGATCTGTCTCCAGCTCCCCGCCCACTCTTCAACTTCTTTCAAGTTGATCTCTCCTGGGTTTGCCAAACACAAAAGGACTGTGGTGTAATTATTGACTCGTATTTCTTGACACTTTATTTTTCCCACTTGTGAAGGGTCTTACTTTTTTCCAAAGTTTCACTAAGATCACCACCTTATACAGTACAAATAAACAGTGTGTTTTTGTTATTTTGCCACTATGTTCTATCGACCCCATCTGACTCAACAGTGCATCATTTCGCTGCATGTTGCTGTTCTCTGACTGTTGCTGTAGGCATGTTTGTCTTTGAGGTGTTTCCATTTTCAAAATCTGCTCAGTCCAATGTTCACTCTTGAGTTTTGGTACAAGATGTTTGCAACCCACTTAAAACTGATCATTAAATATTGAATTACTTACTCAGTCATACTGTACTCTATACCACTTATTTTGTACAGAGTCACTATCCCAGAAAATTCGAGGTACTGCGCAGGGTACAGTCCGAACAGGGTGCCAGTCCATCTCAGGGCACAAACATGCACACACTCTCACAGGTATGGGGAGATCATGCAAACTGCATGAACATAGAATCATAGGTGTGAATCGACCTACAGTACCATATACATAATCTTGGATGCATCTTCCCAAAGGTGCTTTAACCAGCCTCTTTTGTTTCTTCTTAAATGGCTTGGCAATCAGATCCAACAATGGTCTTGAAATTATAGCAAACGTTTTCAGTTTCAAATCCTTCAGTCATGTTTCTGCAAGCAATTAGGTTTTGGTCAGGGTTTTTGTTATCTTGTCAATCAAAGAACTCTTGGGTATTTCTCAAATTATCCACTCCCTTTAGTTCTGAACCCTTACATGCTGATAACAGGTATGCATATGCACAGTGTTCACTTTTTCTACCTCATGTATATGTATTGTTAATTCTCTGTAAATTCCTTGGTCACATAAGTACACATAGTCCATGTTACTAATATGTTGTTAATATTAAAGCAGTTCTGTAGATAGGGTTTGTATTTAGACATAAGACCAAGTCTACAAAAATGGCAGTGCACTGTACTTATTACTTAAACTTATTAGCAAGTGGGCATATATAGAAAATAGACCGCTGTATCTAGTATTTCCTATAATATGATTAGTCAGTCAGTCAGTCATCTTCTATACCGCTTTATCCTGTGTTCAGGGTCGCGGGGGGCCTGGAGCCTATCCCAG
>JAOTQY010000010.1:3611150-3621346 GCA_026413445.1 Dolichallabes microphthalmus
TGCAAATCAAACAGTTATTTAATATCCTCACAAAGTTCTCTTCCTGAGAATGTGGGTTAATATATGGATTAAAGTCAGACGCATATTTTTTATTCCACTCATGCCGCGGCCTCCTCTGAGGATCTTTGTGAAGTGGAGCGCTAAGGGCTGCTGAGCTGGTTTGCAATTTGATTTGATGTTACTCTGCAAAAGCCGTGTGCAGACTTCAGGTCGGTTGTAAACTAGAGACGCATAGTGAGAAGCAAAACAGAGCTCTATGGCTCCATAAAACACCAGAGTAACATTCTTTACAACAACAAAAATACACACTACAGCTGCTTTGAATAACTTTAACAAACAAACACCACCTGGCTCTGGCTCTAAACGTTTGTAATTATTTCTAATAAAGAGGCCAAGTCGATGGTGCTCTTCATTATGAATGTTTTATGGGTGGGCATAGCCATGAATCAAGCAGCACACCCATCCTTTCCTTAATTAACTGATTATCTGTTTCATGTCTGAGCTCATTATGGTATGATATAACTATTTTGTCTTTGCCTGAAGCTAATTCACATTAAGCAGAACACTCCTAACCATCTCATAACAACTCTCACTTTGGTGAGTATATACAATACGTATATCATCCTTATGATTGCTTTTGTATGTATTTGAATGGAGTTTAAAATACCGGGTATCCTCTTCGTTTGTAGACACATAGGAAATATTTAAAATCCTAGCAACAATGTTCAAGTTTGCTTAAATACACGGAAGGATGTCATACACTGTGGCTCCTTCTAAGTGGTACTGTCTTATGTGTCACATAATTACAGCATAGCATCCCTGCCAGAACAACAACCAAGGTAACCACTTATAGATTTATAGACTCAGGTCCGTAATTGTGTAGCGTTTACATCATCTTAGCGGTTTGCTTAGAAAGTAAATGATTAGAGAGCGTCGCCATCATGGGCCTTCATAGAAATGTTTTCTTCATGTTATAATTTCTGCATCATGTATTATGTACAGAATTTTGTGTGTGTATGTCTGAAACAGCTCGAAATGGCTGACTGCTTCCTGTAGTTTAAGTGTGGTTGTTTCTCCATTCAGACATGTGAAAGCAGCAGGGGGTTTGGAATTGGGATTAAGTTGAGAAGATTCATTGAAAGTGTATACAGAAAGGCACGCAGAGTTCCCCATAAGATCTATAAATATAAACTGGGCCATTTATCATTCTTCATACAGTAGCTATCAGTTACACACACACACACACACACACACACACACACACACACTGTGTAAATAAACTGCATTCTGCACAAAAACACCTTTGTGCATATACTGTATATAAATCTAGGAAACAAGTCTATGTGCACAATTTAAACACACTCCCTTAAACATATGCCCAAAAATACCATTGTGCAAAAAAGAGTAATGGAAGGTTAATTACGTATTAAACGCTTGCCAATTTGCAGTGGTCACATTTCTGGGTTAATTTAGTCTTCCCATAATCCAGGTGCAAATGAGCTCCATACATGTTTCCCATAGTTATAGATGTTATTATCGTAGATATTCTCGCGAAGCGTGTAGTTCCTGTTAAGCTGGGTTGCTTTTGTGCTGCCAGCATGATTTTTTTTTTCCATTCTCATGTATGGAAAATGTGTAGTAATTTAAACCATTAGGTGAAAGAATGACATAATACTTTTAATACTGCTCGTCGACTTTTGTCACACAGATCTAGTAACAGTGGTGACAGCAGATCTGTCAGACCCACATTAAACACATTGAAGAATTCCACTACATTAAACTTTTGTGCAATTTCTAATTCTCCACATGTAATAGGTTTAAAGTAATTTCAGTTGATGAGGAACTACGTGGTTAAGAATAAAGACCAAAAAAGAAAATACACAAAAGGTGTTCAAGTCAAACTGGGACCTTCAATTGCACAATCCCAGCATTTCACTAGTGCTTGGATACCATCAAGGTAGAAAGATATCTCAGACATCCTTCAGATTAGCATTCTTCTGTGCAGTCCGAAAGCAGAGAGCTCTCTCGGTACCCAACATGAACTCAGCTTTCAGAAATGCAGATGTTTGTGAATGATTGTACAGTTCCCACGGACAGATGTGTCTCTTCCACAAATTGGCGACAACTTATCTGTCGATTTTCAAGGATCAGGTGTTCCATTTGCTGAATGTTCACGGGAAACAAATGCAGTGGGCTCCGAGCCACTTCAGCCAGAACTGTCATTCAAGGACCTTCTTTAATCCATTCAAATGTTGTACTGTGACTAAGAGTCTCTCATTGCACTGTGCTTAAAGTCATCTGTAAATGCCAGTTTTACAACTTCATGCTTCTGCTCATGAGACGACAAGTCCCAGATTGACTTGAACACCTCTCATATTTGTTTGTATATTTATTCACTAAAAGAACTACGTCTGCAGTAAAGGAAAGTTGCTAATATTATCTAACAGGTCGGACAAATGCTTCAATGTTTTCTAGGCACAACTTTTCAAATATAGTTTTAAGTACTACACTTACGCAGATCGGAGAAGAAGACTAAAGTAAAGATAACTTCATTGCTAAGATGCCCTTTTCTTGCAGTTTGTGCTGTGAAGATGACTTCATAATGGATCCCTACTCCCTGTATAGCGAACTATACTGTGTGTGGCCGGTAATAATGAATGTTACAATACCACGCATTATGCCTCAAATATGAAGACATTTAAAATTAACCACTGTATTTCGCTTTAGACTATTTATCCAAGGATGTGTTGGACCTACTGTACATCTGCGCTTTCACATGCGTAAAGATTGGGAAGAACTTGGAGTCTGTCCAGTCAAACGGCCAACTAAATGTTGTTCTAGCCTTTGCTACTGTATAGGTCTTCTTAATAGTGTCTCTCTTATTATTTTAGTCGACTATAAAATATATCCCATTGCCCAAACCAGGGTCTGTGGAGTTGTTTTTCTAGCTTTCCATCAAGGTATGAGAGCTCTGTGCTCAAATATGGCTTCACCTCATATTACATTAACTCTTTATTATTTTATATATAAAAGTTACTGTGGGTGAAAAATGCTGTCCATGGATGATACACATCTTTGCTTTATTTTGTGTCCTACTAAAGGAAAAACAAATCCCAGATGACAGCCGCAGCTTAGCAGCAATTCACATTTCATATGAATGAACAATCACCATCAGTGATATATTTACAGTGTGGGAACCTTTACAAGAGATCCACAAAAGCTAACTGTATCATGTTAAACATGAAATACTGTGTTTATATTTTTGCGTATTGTGGTTTTCACCAGTTTGTGTGTTCTTTTTTGAAAGGTGGAAGGAATTTATTAATCCTGTCTGATTTTTTACTTACATGCATGTAGGCCATCCAACTCTGTGCCCTTTTTGAGAGGACATGGAGGGGATTTCCACCGATCATGTAGATGTGACTTCTGGACAGTTGATTGTGTAGGCGGTTGTGAAATAGGCATTCATCTTTATCTCTTGGCTCAGGCCTTGGAAATGCTTGCTTGTAGGACTTAGTGCTGTTGCTTAGTTTAGTTCAAGAGGGAAAGTAATGGGAAACAATTCATTTCCTGTGTGTATAATATTGGTGGAGGGAGAAGAGAGTGCTTTTTTTCCTGAAGAGATTTGTGCTGAGCAGGTGGCTGAATTTGCACAGACATCGCACAGCCTGGGAAAATCTCTAGCACTACTGGCAGTCAAACATCCTCATGGGGTTATGAATCATCTAAGCATTTTCCACAATCATTCCAATTTTCGTGTGTATGTGCGTGTGCGTGTGTGTGTGTGTGTGTGTGTGTGTGTGTGTGTGTGTGTGTGAGAGAGAGAGAGAGAGAGAGAGAGAGAGAGAGAGAGAGTGTGTGTGTGTAGAGGGCAGCTGTGTTGGATTCAATCTGAATACCAGTCAAACATCCAGGACGTATCAGGAAAAAAAGAATTTAACAAACACTATCTGTACCAGGGAACACTGTGAAGACAGGGAATACTCAACATGGGGGGAGACTGGGGCACCACAGTGTCATTAGAAAGATCAGTACACAAAAATAGCTGAAAGCCAAATACTGATCACTCCCTGCAATGTGGCAAAATGTGGTAAAGCATGGTGTCGGCAGCATTGTGTTAAGGAGCTGTTTGTCTCACCTGGGACTGGTCAAGAGGAAATCATGATTAGCCCCAAACATCAATTTTGGCAGAAAACTAACAGGTCTCTGTTAGATTGCACCTTCCCGCACAATAACAGCCCAAAGTACAAATCCAAGTGAACAAAGCAATAGCTTTTAAAAAAAAATAAAATAAAATAAAAAAAGTTGGAAGTTACTGTCAGGCCATAGATGTAAATCCTATTGAAAGCCTATGAAATGACTTGAAGAGGACTATGCACATGAGATCCCCTGGGCTTTGTGCATAGAAAAGTGGAAGAGAATTGTCAAATCAAGACATATTAAGTCGGTAGACGCTTACACAAAATTACTTGTCATGAGTGTTGTATTATGAGCAAAAGGTACTTTAACAGATATAAATTAAGGGTTTGTCCCAATTTTATGCCTAAAAGATTTCTATTTCATTGTGACTCAAATGGTGTTAGTTGTGTATCACACTAAAGATGGAAACATATGATGTTACTTATTTTGTTTTATTTTGTGCATCACACGAACCTCCAATTTTTACAAGGGTGTTTTATGACAACTTAATAACATGAAACCTTTATTAGTCATATACATCATGTTAACCCTTTTCTTCTGTTTTTAGTTTCATACTTTGGGGATAGCTACTGCCGGATAGATGCGGTGCAGGATCTGTTAAGTTTTCATCTGTCACTTCAGTTCAAGACAAGCAGGCGCAGCGGACTTCTCCTTCTAGCCGCTGGAAACAGAGACTACCTGTCTCTAGAGCTCGTCAATGGCAGGTTACAGGTAACACATACACACAAACGTGGCCCAACAATATTGTGGCATTAATATACAATAATTTCTTAAATTATTACTGTTAATAACTTATCAGATTACAAACCTAATACATTGAATTTCTCTTGAAGATTTTTTTTATTAGTATTAAATGTGTGTTCTTTAGTACCAAATATTCATTTTGTCTTTCCTGTGGCTAATAATTTGGTTTGGGTTGCAATATAATTTATTTAGACTAAGTCTCAAATGTTTTCCTCATCACATATGGATAACATCTCTCCTGGAATTGGAGTGAGCTGAACATTTGAGTTTATATCTGTCGGCACTTAAAGCAAATATTTAGACTCAAGGCCAAATTACACCAAACATATGGCAGAAATTGTTCTCTTTTTTATGCATCCAAGCCTTGGATGGCAGCAAAAACAACAACAAAAACAACAACATAATATAATAGAACAATTAATATAATAGAAATACTACTACTACCACTAATAATAATAATAATAATTAATAATAATAATAATAGTAATGTATTTGTGGTTGCTTCCACAGACAAGAATGGATATGGGCTCAGGGGAAGTGGTGCTGAGCTCCTCATCTGGTGTGCAGCTTAACAATCTTATAGATCATCATGTTTCCCTTACTCTACAAGAAAATAAACTCACCATGACTGTGGACAGTCTTTTTTCAACATTTGTTGATTTGCAAGCAGAGGAGGAATACCTCAATATTGACATGGGTGTGTTCCTTGGAGGTGTAAGAGACTTGGATGTTGAGTACCTCAGCACAGCTGTTCCCTTTCTTCGTGGCTGTATGAGTGACATAAAGTTCGAGTCTCGTCAGTTTAATATTTTGTCGTCAGCTGCAACTCTGTGCCATGACACTACGGATACCTGTAGTAGTGAGTTCGAAGCTGGAGGTGGGGAAGCCACCAGCTTTATCAGTCCAGACTCCTTTGTATCCTTCCCAACATGGACCCAAGCCAACACTGGTTCTCGCAATTTGGAATTACTGATGAAAACTACAATCGAAGATGCTATGCTTCTCTTTCATCCAGGTCACAGTGCTGATTTTATTGCCTTGGGCATGACGGGAGGATTTCTTAAAGGTGTGGCATATCTGGGCAAAGACATGGTAATTCTAAACAACGAGAATGTAAAGCTGGATGATGATCAGTGGCACAGGATAAGAATGCATGTTGATTCAAACACTTTTGAGATAACAGTGGATAGTCAATCTGTCTCTGTTCCTCTAGATGGTTCAGAAAAACTGGACCTTGTGGGAAATCTTTACTTAGGAGGTATCCAGGGGAAAATGAAAGATGTATTCCGTGATGACTTCCTGAATCGTATTGAACCTGAGATAACATCTGAGTCTTTCATTGGCTGCTTAGGAGAAATCAAAGTGAATCAGAAAGACAGAAGTCTACAAGATGCTTTGATAACCAAAGATGTTCATGTTAAATGTGAAGGAGAAGATTATGACTATTCCACCTATTATGATTCGGAAACAACTACAGCTTCACCAACAATTGTGAGTATAACAACAGCTGAAAGACACTGTTTACCAACTGGTGATATGCCGGAGATCTTTAGAAATGTCTCTAAGCTCTTGGAAGTCACACCTCTGCTGGTACCAGATGGGGGAGAGGCTTCAATTGATATAAAGAACCTGAACCCAACTTTCAATTTAGAGGCTGCAGGAATACGGCAGTCACAAATAATTTTCACCCTTCAGAGTGACCCTTGGTTTGGGCTTGTTGACATGAACATAAATACTAGGCGCACTAAGAAGTTTACTCTCCTAGATGTGGTGAACAAGAAGATTAAGTATCTTCATGATGGAAATGAAAAGTTTGGTGATCAAATCCAACTAGAAGTGGTTGCACATGGCTCCAACCTCCCAGAGTGTTTGAAAACTCCCCGCCTTTACATGCTCCCAGTGGAAATTCTTCCTGTCAATGACATACCCCAGCTTAGTGGTGAAGATATTGCAATCACAGAAAATGGACTCACTCGCTTAAGCCCTAATCTTGTCAAAATTGCTGATTCGGATAAACGGTGTGACAAGTTGATCATTACTGTTACCTCAGATCCAAACCCTCATGGGTACTTAGAGAATTCAGAGCATCCTGGAAGGAACCTAAGAGAGTTCACTTGCAGACAGCTCAAGGATGGACTGATTTACTATGTCCACAGAGAAGGCTCAGTGGATGGACTCACCTTAGAACTTTCAGATGGTAATCAGATCAGCCATTCAGCCACCTTAAAACTCACAGTAACTCAGTCACAGATGAGCCTCATAACGAACACTGAACTACACCTCATTCAGGGCACCAACTCCACCATAGGGATACAGAACCTGGCTGTGTCTGCCACTCCCCAAAATGGCGATATCATATTCAATGTCACACAGCCTCTGAGATTTGGAGAACTGCAAATTATCGGGCAAGACGGTGTGCCAAAAAGAGTGTCACAATTTTATCAATCTGATCTGGAGCAGAATAGACTAATGTACACTACTACAATGTTAGCTGATCTAGAGGAATCAGAAACGGAATATATTCATTTTAATGCTCAACTTGGACAGGCTACTCTTCCAAACAATACATTCATAATTAAGATTATGCCTGCTCTGGACGTAATGGCAAAAATTGTCCCTCTTGAAATTGTAGCGATGGAACCAAGAGTTATAAAAAAGACTGAGTTAGAATCTATGATAAAAGGAAAGAATATTGATTCAGGTTTTATCAAATACATCATCTTGAAGCTTCCAACAATGGGTGCCTTGATGTTGCATGATAGAGATCTGTTGGATAGGGAGAGCTTCACCCAACAGGATATTGAGGCTGGACATATCAGTTACAGACCAACAATCCACCAGGCTTTTGATGCTGAGGACAATTTTCAATTTAAAGTTTTAGCAGGGGATCAATCCTCTCAATTATATACTTACCCAATCAGCATCAAAGCTGACTCTAATATCCCTGTTCTAACCAATGAGAGACTGTTGGTATTAGAAGGAAATGAAAGTACGCTTAGTAAAGAACACCTCTGGGTGCAGAGTCCACAGTCCACACACTTTGTGTACAGGATCATACAAGACCCTATCAATGGACATCTCATTCGTGACTCCCCTCCCGGTGTGCCCAGGTTCGAGGGTGCAGTTCGAGTCTTCAGTAATGAAGATATACTCTTAAGCAGGCTCATCTATAAACATGATGGCTCAGAGGTCAGTCATGACCAATTCAGCTTTCTTGTCTCCGAAGTAAATACAAGTAGCAGTAATGTCAAGACTGAAGGACAGAAGGTGATCAAAGGAACATTTCACATAGCAATCCAATCCAGAAATGATTATGTACCTCAGAGGGTCATTAATAAACCCTTCCATGTGGTAAGAAATGGTCAGCGTTTACTGACTACTGATGACATTCTATTCAAGGATGACGACTTTGGCTTTAATGACACCCAACTGGTTTACGTCCGAGTGGGAATTCTGTCAGGAAACATTGTGTCCTCTGGAGACGCTTCACAACCCCTATACCGTTTTACACAGGCAGACCTAAGGGATGGGAATGTTCTATTTGTCCATCACGGTGCTGACCGGGATTTGTTCCAGCTTCAAGTTTCCGATGGGTTGCACAAGACCACAGCACTGCTAGAGGTGCAGGCAGGTGAATCATACCTGCATGTAGTCAACAACAGCATGGTTGTTATAGACTATGGAAGTACCAAGACACTGGATACAAGTGTTCTGGGCGCAGAGTCCAACATGGACATTAGGAGTGCTTCAGAAATTATTTATGATATAAACACACCTCCTAGGGATGGCAGGATAATAGTCAGTGGTGTTGAGGCTACTCGCTTCACTCAGGAAGATCTCAAGAAAGGTGTGGTCTCCTATGAGCACAATGATCAAAGCCTCAGGTCTACGGACACGTTCACCTTCACTGTGCGTGCAAAAGACATGTCCGAGAAAGGCACTTTCAGAATTAAGATCTTCAAGCAAGGCTATTTGTCTGAGCCTCAAGTAACCTCTAATACAGGGATCATTGCATATGAGGGTGAGCATACTGTCATCGATCAGGATCATCTCAGGGTAAGAGTCTGCTTGAATTAATTAAAAATGCTATGAACTTTTTTAAATAATATATGAAATAATGCGGTATACAATGTTCATTATTACAGACTTGAAAATAGATTTTTTTAATATTTAATGTTACAAAACTATGCACCATCAAATCAGGTTTAAAGCCTGGAGCATCCATCTAATGTAGTTGTAGTAGTTTCATCATTCTATTTCAAAAGTAAACTTTCTACAGTACATGTACTGTATGAAAAGCACGTACTGTAAGTGAATTCTGTGAATAAATCTGTTGAAAGAAGGCTGATTTTGTTAACCCAGTGTTTATTCTTACCTAAGTGTAGTATACACTGATCAGACATAACACCACAATGCAAAACATTTTAAGCCCAATATTGTGTAGGTTTTCCTTGCGCCACTAAGGCAGCTCTGGTCCCTCAGGGTATGACTCCACAAGACCCAGAGTATGTGCTGTGGTGTCTGGCACTGAGATATTAGAAGCAGACCCTTTGAGTGCTGTGGGTTGCGGGGTGGGACCTCAGTGGATTGGATTTGTTTGTCCATGACATGATATGAACGCTCGATTGACCTCTTTGCCTGCTCAGTCTCATACATGGCAGGCTGTGTTGCACTGGGTTTTCTGGAACCTTTCTTTTGTGGCCATTTACTTTTTTCATGATTTGTGCTCCATTAGTTTCTCTTTGGAATCAGACTGAGCTGGCCTTTAGTCCATATTGGCATAGATGAGCCTTGGGTGCTCATGATCCTGTCACCAGTTTTTTTGCAGTAGTAGGCTTGATGTGGGAGACTCCTAGCGATGGGTGCGGATTGGATACGTCTAAATTCCGCTTTAATGTAATCAGTGATATTATTATTTCTGGTTGAAGCCCAAGTATCCGAAAATCTTAATTAATTAATCCCAGTAAAAAATATTTAGTTTCGCTTTTATATAAAGATATAACATAAAGATATCATTGAGTTCTGACCAATGACAAAACCTTTTTTTATTTATATAGATATGAGCTGTTATTCATTTTTTTCACACATTTTTATTACACATCAATGCAAGTGCAAGATATTACTCTCATGAGATGATGGTTAATCAAGGGCAATAAAGCTTAAGCTTATCATACGAACTGGATTCCAAAAAAGTTGGGACACTAAACAAATTGTGAATAAAAACTGAATGCAATGATGTGGAGATGGCAAAT
>JAOTQY010000010.1:3621446-3643333 GCA_026413445.1 Dolichallabes microphthalmus
GCCATCTCCACATCATTGCATTCAGTTTTAATTCACAATTTGTTTAGTGTCCCAACTTTTTTGGAATCCGGTTTGTATTTGTGAAATCTGATTCATTTATATGAGGTCAGACATTTGACAAAAATTTTTAAATGTGGTCAAAGGATAATAATTTGAAAAAGTAATTTCAATCTATTATTATTTCTTTCACATCACCTACCTTGATGTTATTTAGGTTCTTGACATACATAGTAATGTGGAGTACATAGTTCTCTCCTATCTTTCCTGAAAAATCTATCAAGATATGCTATGAGTCATTTTAAATGGAAAACATGTCTAAACATGCATTTACTGTATATTGAATTTCCAGACTACATATAATCTGAAAAGTTCAGGATTTTTATTTATTTTAATATAATTATATATGATGGTCATAATAGTCATAATGGGCCAAAATATAACTGATTTATTTATTAACACACACTATCCTACTTCCTTCCAGGTGGAGCAGGCTGACATCTCACCTAGTGAGATAGTGTTTAGCATTAAAGAACATCCACATTCTGGCTATGTGGTCAAACTGACCAATGATTCTGAGAGCACAGTGTCTCCTGTGCTGGAATATATCCAGACTTTTACTCAAGATGACATAAATATGGGCACAGTCTTATATGTCTCAGCGTCACTACAGGGTCAAGACATGTTCTCACTAGATGTCAGTAATGGCTTCACAACAGTCGAGGATCTAAAGGTACAGGTGGACATCATGCCCCAGCTCATACCTGTCCATGTGGGAAACCTCACAGTGAGGGAAGGAAATGCCGTGACTCTTTCCGAGGACATTCTCAACATAACTCACCCTTTTTATCGGTCCATTCATATTGAATTCCTTATGGAGGAAGCACCTCAACATGGAGATATTAGATATCTGGGCAGGGATGATGACGGGCTTGTGGCATTCACCTGGGATGATGTGAGTACATTTCATTTAAGCAATGCGGCATGTCAGGGTGATCTCGATATTGCTTTTACACAACAGTTTATTATCTGTTCATGTATTATCAACAGATTATAATTTGTGTCTTTATTGAACCAGTTATTTTGCTCCACCAACACATATCCTTTTGCACCTGTCAAAAGTAACAACATGTGACTGGCGGAGCTGGTGACTGACAATTAGCAATTGACAGTTAGTGTAATTAAGAGGGGTGAAAGTAGTTTTAAATTCTTACTGGTCCTATGTAGTGTATTTGTAATATTTGAATATTATAAGAACTCCTAGGATGCGGAAAGATACATATAGTAAAACATCCCAGTGCTGTTACGGTACTTTATCACCACTTCTGGAAAGTCTCTCGTCTAATCAGATTACTCGGTCAGAACTAACTGGTGTATCATTTATTTCATTTCTTTAGTCAAACCCATTAGTGTTGTTTTTGATTTCAACATTTTGTTCTGATATGAAAGGTTGCATAATTCCAATCAGAGCAAATGAAGGCAACAGAATGTCTCTGTGTTAATTTAAAAGATGAGAAGTGAGACGTACTGTATATTACTCAAGACCAATCCATTTTCTCTCCAGGTTAAGGGTATCTTTGAGGACAGCCAGGCAGAAAATAAAATACCATGCTGTAAATCTTAATTATAAGTCATTCACCAAATACTAGTTGTTGAGCCAGACTTTGATCAAGCCAGTTGTTTGTACTACAGAGCATTCGTGTTCTTTGTGCTCCAGCAACAAAAGGAATCACTGTCTCCTCTCTTTCTTTCTTTCTGTTACTCACATTTCTCTGTTCAAAGCGATCTTAGCACTCTTTGAATTCTCTATTCTCAGAATAGGCTTTGCTGAGGCTGCTAGCTGTGTGATACTTACTGCAGTGGTCCAAAGGTCTGCTAGTGGAAAGAGTGAGAGTAAAATGACTGGTCTCTGGTGGAAAGCACTAAGTGCTGAGCAGTGCCGAGCCTCAGGGAGGTGGTTAGACACTGTTCCTAATGGTAAAGCATGGGGCTTGGCCTCAGCCCCTTCTCTGTTTAAAAACCAGTGGAAACTCTGATGGAGATGTCCTATTGCCCCAAGCCAAAATAAACTGGCCCATATAATCCTATAATAAAGCATCCACACACAGCTCTCACTGCGTAGTGCAAGCCTCTCAAAGACTCCAGTGTGATGAGGGACTGCGTAGGTCCAGATCAGGAGAATCACAACCTTGAATTTTGTGTTGATTCAGTGTTCCAATACCTGGACCAGAACAGACGAAAGTGAATTGGAAAAAATAAATGTCCTGAATTAATATCGACATGTATTTTTTAATCACAATGTTGGAATCAGGATGCTAATCATAAGCTTTAATTCTTAAAAATTATATCTCTTCCTTAATCTTGATGACTTTTTAACGTAAATCAAGATTCAGTGGATATTTGCAAGTGTGGAAACCTTTTTGATTACATTACAGCTAAATTCCATTGTTTCAAAGTGCCTGAAAAATTTCACACCCCCAACACCTGGAAAGCTCATCTAAACATTCTGCAGCATTTAGAGACAAAGTAGTCTGTTGCTAAAGTGCATGTTTTTTCATTCTCTATAGCATCCTTTTTGTTCTGTCTTTAGAGAGTGCTTTGTTCCATAATGCCAGGAACCATAGATGACAGAATTCAGCAGCACTCTAAATGAGATCCATGTTGAGAGGGGAAAAATTGCAGACTGGCTCAGCAAACAGCTGAAACCTGAGAATAATGGTCTCTAAATGAGAGAAGCCTGCATCATTCTCATTATCAGGCATCACTAAGAATTTCTCCATTCACTCATGTGGGACCAGTGGCTCTTTTCATGCTACTGTTGACACTGTGTGTGTGGCTTAGGGAACTAGACAACCAGGGCAGTTGCAACAGTTTGTGTTACTCAGCAGAGTCCTACTGTTAGGCTTGGCAAGAGACATAACAGCCACTAAGAGTTGGAATTCATGAGCACAAAACAGACAAAGTCAACTTAATGTGTCAAAATAAGAAGAGTTGCTTTTTCACAAAAAACAACAACAGGGTGACAGACAAACACTCGCAATTTGAGAAAATACTACGATTTTCCCATCTCGGGAAAGCAATCATCTGGAAGCCATTTAAACTCTGGACACAAAACTGTGTTCAATCTGCTATTGTGGCTATCACTTCTTTGTAGCGGCCCCGGGGCATTAAACCTGTTCAATAAATGTAGGCAAGTTATTCTTTGGGTTTATATTTGCATGAATGTGCTACAGTATGATCATATATTAGTTTTGTAGTCCAGGACAATTGGTTCCCTACAGACTAAAATACTGTGTAGACTGTGATTTTAGTAGTAGTAATAGTAGCAATAAAAGTAGTAGTAGTAGTAGTTTCACTATCACTAGTGTATCACTAGTGGTACCACTGTAAACCCTGAGAAGTAGAATTTACGCAAAGCACTTGAGGAAATCCATCCATCCTTCTAGGAGCCTCTCTAGTCCAACTAGGGACCGTGGACGCCTATTGTGACCATTGAAGGCAAATGTGACCATTGTATTTATTTAAATTTTGACTGTGGGAGAATCTGGACGTCCTGGATCCTGGACGTGCAAGGCGACAGTACTAACCACTACACCACCATGCAGCCATTTGAGGAAATATGTTGCCTCAAATCAAGCTAATTGCAATTTTATATTGTGTTCAATGAATGCGCAAATTGAACTATAGTGGATCAAGTTATTTCTCAAGTTGGAGAAATAACTCCTTAAAGCCGATGTTGTTTCCACTATATTCTATGTTACAGTTACTTCTTACAGCATGTTGAACTTCCTTTTTACACATATCTAGGCTTGTTAGAAAGCAGGTTCGGTAATGATACAGCATCCCTGGCGCAGTTAGGGTTGAGGGATTTATGGCAGCTTGGTAATGTTGGAGCTTGAACTCCTGACCATCTCATCAGTATACCATATCCATAAACATTGAGCTACCACTGCACTGCCCAATTTCCTGTTGTTTTCACCACCAAACTTCAGTTACTACATTAACCAATGAGAATTAGAATCCGGGAGATGGCCAATGCAAAAAAAAATATTTTTAAAAGTACATTTTAAATTTAACATACAACTTAAATATCCAACTTACTTATAAAACATACTTACAATAATAGAAAAAAATCTAAGATTGGTTAACTAATGCAATAAGACCATTGCTTTAAAATGATGTTGACTTAAGTTGTTTGCATAGAACGAAAAATGGACCATCAGTGTTGTAGTAGTAGTATTCGTAGTTGTAGTAGTAATAGTAATGATGTTACGAATGTATATTATTATTATTATTATTATTGTATAATTGTAATTACTGCTTCCCTCTGTCATGTTCAGGTGCAGCAGAGAATAGTCTCCTATCTTCATGACAGCTCAGAGACCACAGAGGACAGCTTCACTTTCTTAGCCACTGCTTTTGACCTAAACCGCCGCAGCCTCCCCATCGTCCTCAACATCACGGTGATCCCTGTTAACGACGAGGCACCACAGATAAGACACAACACGGGCCTGGAGGTACGACATTAAACATCTCAATTCTTTTTGTCCATGGTCTATCACAGCTCCAAAATCTTTTCTAGAATTAAAGGGTGACTCACAAACCTCAAAGGCTATGGAACAGATACTGTATGTGGTCGGAAAATACCAAGTGGGAAAATGGAGTGTCTTTTCTTTTTTTCTGCCGTTGTCTGTGGTCTCACATCAACTTGGTAGCTCATATTTTTGGAAAACCATGTCTGTGGCAGGAATCTGGCTTTTAGGAAAGAGATCAAGTCAGCCAATCATCATCCTCCATTACTTTCCCACAGAATGTGAAATAATGATATGCCTTTTTTCCATGCACACACAGTGTATACTCTCTCTCTCTCTCTCTCTCTCTTCGCTGTGTGCTTTTTTTCTTCTCTCGTGTTCATGGCTTCTCCTTCTTGCTAGCTCTGTTGGTGATTTAAAGCAGGAAACTGCACTGCTGTCTGACCTACAGCAGATGATCAGACATGATGAATAACATAGTGGTGACACAGGCTCAGGGCCCCAGATCCTGCCCAGTCAGGCTCCAGCTGGTATTCATTAGAGAGCCTCCTTCCGAACACACTCTCAGCACCGTCTCAGTCTGCCTTGTGCACTTATTCTCGCAGCTAATGCTAAAACTCAATCAAACGCCCATCTCATCTACTTCACATGCACAATCACAACTCTCTCTCTCTCTCTCTCTCTCTCTTACATACACACATACACACACTGTATGTTCTCATTCCAGCAGCCTGTGGATTCTCTGCATTATCTAAAATCTAGGAGACCCGGTAGTTCAATCAGACACTGATTACTAATTGCTCTAATGACGGCTTGTTGAGTCTCTTTCATGCACGGCCCTTCTCCCACTGTGAGCTTAAATTAAATTTGCCGCACAGCTTCTGAACAACGTTATATGCGTTATACATTGTGTAGGAATACAAATTTCCAGTACACTTTGGATATCAGCTTTGACACAAGCGTATAGTAACGCTGCCACCAAGTGGTAGACGAGATGCACTCCAGGCTACGTGGTGGTCTTCCCAAACACTAGAATAGCTAAATTTGGGGAGTTTTAATATGCAGTGATACTAGTGACACTTTCAGTTCAGTTTTGGAAATACAATGTGGGAAAGTGTAAGGATAATATGACTAATGCTGAAAATTATTTAGCAACTCAGAAAACTGAGAAAATCGAGACTTTTGTTCTTTTAAAAAGCATTCTTCACAACATTCTAATATAGGAACTTTTGTATATATTTCTTTCATAATCTAGTCCTTTGTCAAAGTTATTATGCTTTTAGTTATTAACTAAAATGGACCCCAGACCATCCACATGGCTCAATAGACAAATCCCCAGCAAAGCAGGGAATAAATCTCATTCATCTTCCATATTGTTAATCCTGTATACAAGGTCCAGGGGGTGCCCTGGAGCCTATTCCAGGAATCTTAGGGCATAAGGCAAGGTGGACATGGTGCCAATCCATCACAGAGGTCAAAAAAACATTCATACTCATTTACACACTGCGGGCAATTTGGGGAATGCCAATCAGCCTAATCTGCATGTCTTTGGACTGTGGGAGGAAACCAGAGTATCCGAAGGAAACCCACCAAGCACAGGAAGAACATGCAAACCACGCTGGAGGTGCTGGAGTAAGATGTTCATATATCCAAATATATAAGTGTCTGTATACTTTTGGCCATTCTGTACATTGTAGATAGTATGGAACATTTGGAAAAGTGAACCAAGCAACTGAAACTTTTTGACAGTTTACCCACTGTCACTTTGACATTTCAGTTTTTTAAAAAAACTATGTTTTTTATTCTGTTTGTATAACCCAAGTGCCCCGTTGCATAGGGTTAGTGACAATTATCGCTGTTTATCAAACATTTCCTATCTTTGGAAAGATACAGCAGTTCTTTGCAAATCTATTCATTTTGGCAGTACAATGGTCCACCATTCCATCTTCACTGATCTTGAGCTCAGGTTACTGTCTGAGTGGATTTTCTTCTCATATTCCACTATGTGAGGTTTAAATCATGAGAAAATTTGTGAGTATAGTGTCCTACTATGAACTGGGGTCCCATCCATGCTGTGTTCCTGCTTCACACTTCGATTTCCCAGGATGGGCTTCAGATTCAGCATCACACTGACCGGAAAGGATCTGGGCATCAACTGAACAACTATGTAATAATCTAAGAACAATCAATCTCTATTAGAGGCCAGCACCATTTTAGGCCCACCTCCTGGCTATGCATCTAACAGAAACTGGTGTAAAGAGTGTTGTATAAATGGTTTAGAACTCAGATAGTATACTGAGGACAGTCAAGTTGAGTATTTTGTAACAAAATCCGACACTGCACTTTGTCCATGGTGTTGAGGTAAGTAGGTGTCGTATCCATAGGTGTGTGTTATATGGAAAATCGCTTCCTGAAAAGTAATGGAATTGAAGTGCTTGCTTGTACAGCCCACTGCTTCATGAATTTCTCTGCCAGCCACTTTTTTCCCCAGCCTCTCTCCCTGTGTCTGGAAAGCAGTAGATGAAGGCAGCCGAGGGGAGAAAGGCTGAATAAATCGATACGAGCCTTTCAGTACACGCCTCTCTGTTCTCCCTACTGACTCCTGCTATTTAAGAATGTCTTTCAGGATCTCTGCTCTCTGCTCAGGCTCTTTCAATTAATGTTCCATTCAGCTCTCCTGCCATTACAGGTCCATTAGAGCTCATCGAGGCCTGAGAGACCAAACCAATTCTGCAATTCACTTTATCTTCAGATAACATACCAAGGAGCTATGTTTCTCAACAAACACTGAAACCCAATTTTAGGGAATCCACAGTTGGTTTGAGGGTGTTTTTTGTTTCCTGTCCTAATCATGTTTTGTGTTCTCCCTCACCCTTGTTCCATTTCTGTACAGCTTCTTGTTGGGGAAGAAACAGAAATCACAAGCAAAGCCTTAAGTGTAGAAGATATGGACACCCCTGCAGACAAGCTGGTTTACAACATCGAGGCGACCAAGAGTGGAATCATTGCTCTGAAAGAGTCACCTGATTACAGCATTGAAAATTTCACCCAAGCTCAGATCGACAACAGCGAGGTCATTTTCATCCATAAAGGTAGCCCATTAGAGATGTCTTTGTGCTTGCTTGGACAAAGACATGGACATGGATACAGAAGTCTTGAGGACATGGTCAATTGTAATTTATCATATACAGCTGAACAAGAGATTAGGACTTTCCTTTTAAATTAGATCATTTTAATTTGAGAGATCCTGTTGGTGGTTATTGCTTATGTTTCAGCAAGGACTATGGTCTGAATAATGCAAAAGCTTAAAAAAAGGAATAGTCCATAAGTGGCTAAACAAACATTTTGTAATATGAGGGGATTATTCTGACAGTAAAAGACAACTCAACTCTGTAAAGCCTGACATTACGTTAAAAGATTTTAACAAACGTTTAACCAAAATGTGAAAAATCTGATTTAGAAGTAATTTATTAATCTCAATATGTTTTCAGAAACAAAAAATGGCAATTGTACAATACAAGATACAATTTGTATATATTTTAGATAAAATGTAGAGTTAGAATATTGTCCAAGAAGACATGTAAGAATTAGGACACAATGTTAATTTGAAATAATAGTTTGATTAATATTTTTTATATCATAGAATGTAAAAAAAAAAAAAAATACTATGCAAACTGAGAGCGCAAGCACAGGAACACTGCAGCCTAGAGGTATCAGGTCCCAGTGCAGTCAGATATGAAGGTCATAGTACAGTAAGTCTCTCAAGATGTTTTGCATGAGAGCATAATGGGCAGCACTGTGGAACATGTTTATAGTGTTTAGTAACTCCTTGATCCTGGTCAGGATAAAAAAGGATTAATGAGTGGTTTTGTTTCTATTTTTCAGAAATAGAAACAGCCAAGTTTATCAGGTGCAAAAAATAAAATAAAATAAAATAAACACATGAGCAAATGGGATTGATCAGAAACCTACTGTATGTTAAAGTGGGAGGGAGTGGGTTAAAAAAAATTTAAGACGAAAGTAGAAAAAGAAAAGAAAAAAACCTGTGTCTCACGTACACGTCTGCTGCAGCCACAATTCCACATGGAGTCTGTTGCAGAATAGCTCTGGTCCCCCAGCAGTCTGTTCACATCTGGCCCCTCATCTCCCAGCACCATTTGTTTGTACATGCTTACTGCTCTGCTACACAAACGAAAAATCAGTGAGCTATATATATAGCTAAAGAAAAAGCGGAGACAACAAATCACACACGACCAGACTCATCTCTAGCAGACACCATTCCAGGACGACAGACACATCACTTGGTCAGTTTAGCTGGTCAGTTAAAACAACCTCACATTATCTACATATTGCTGTAACAAATCCATTCAAGTGGTTCGGCTGAAACAAATCCATAAAAGTGGTCTACTTACCAGCATGCCATAGCTCCTTTTTTTCTTGACTACTGGTAATAGCCTGTGTCCACCAAGTGACATTATAATTTAATTGAATCAATATATTCTCCTTAATTAATGCTTATTTTAGAAAACATGGTTTTGAATGTTACATTAAAATTATAAGGGGTGCTCAAGTCAAAGCGGGACGTTTGATTGTGCTGGCCTCCCAGGAACTCCTTTAATGCCCCAAACATGTGAAATCACTTGGAGAGAGGTCCGGACAGGGGATATGGCAATAACTTCCTAGCCAAAGTAAGCACATTCAACTCACAGAATGATAACAGGAAAGACTGGAGAGGGCTTCGAGCCATCTCGGCTGGGATTAACATCCCTTCTTTGAAACTTCAGCACTGTTCAAATGTTTTACCTGCAGCTAAGAGTCAAAACACCATATTGTGCTTGACTTTACAGTTTCTAACCTTCATTCACAAGAAATTTCATCACAAGATTGTCTTGAACCCCCTCATAGGTTATTTAATTATAACATAGCAGAAATGTGTTAAGTACCATTACCCTACTTTATCTTACATAACTTAATATCTCCATTATACAGTACTCATTTGTATGGTGTAAATAGGATTCGAGCTGCACTTTCCATTGACATTAAATTGCTCAAACTTGGAAAATGACTCTAAGAAAAAAATTTATACCTCATCATAAAAAGATTCATTTAAGTTGTGCCAGCTATAAATCAAATAATAGGTTTGTATCAATGCGTTTTGTCTAATACATTATTAAATTATTCCATTCAATTACATTTTATTTATATAGCACTTTTACCAATGGTCATTATTTCAAAGCAGCTTTGCAGAATCAAAAGTATTGAAACAATTTCGAAAAATATGAGTTGTATATAAATTATGAGTAGAGGCAGAGAGGACTGCTAGCAACTCAGGACTAGAGAGAGAGAGAGAGAGAAGGTATGGTCACAGTCTTATAATGGATAAGGTCAATGTATATTATTGCAGAGTGCAAGCAGGGACTCCGGCAGGACCAACTATGACAGCATAACTAAAAGTGAGAGCCAGAAGGAAACACAGCAACCAGTCATGTCACTGTCAACAAAGCTGAGTGATCAAAAATGAGTGATTATCTTTTAGAAACAATCCATAAGATTTATGGAAGCCGTCTCTGGTGTCAGCACTTTGTAACTGCCACTGAGCTGTGCATTTTGGCTTATTAATTGTAAGAGAGAGGAAAAAGCTGATGAGGCAGGGATTTTTTAATATATATTCTGTAATATAAATGATAGCAGAAATCATTTCATGGATCTTGCATGACATTACTGTAACTAGACTGCAGCTAAAATGTTAAGCACACTTGTTGAACATCCCATTCCAGATTTAGTCCCTCTTTGCTGGTATAACAACCTCAATCTTTCTGGGAGGATTACGCACTATATTTTAGAGAATGGCTGTGGAAATTTTTCATTAGTGAGATTAAACACTAATGTTGAGGTGTAGTCAGTGTTCCAGTTCATCCTAAATAGTTGACATTTTGGGCTCCACTTGAGTTCTTTTGCTCGTAGCATGGTGAACGATTTTGTCATGGTGGGCACTTTGGGCACAGAGCCATCTGTCAGGCTTAGGCTTAATGGGCTTAAATTAGTTACAGTGATGAAAGCTATAAATGCTACAGCATACAGAGATATCCTATATAAATGTGTTTCAAACTTTGTAGAAAGAGTTTGCAGAAGAACCAAACATGATATGATGATCAGCAATAATTGGCGAATTATTGGGGTGTATATAAAGGATGCAACACTTTGGGACGTGCTGTGATAGGAAAACAAATCATTTGGTGGTGAGAAGTGGTCTTACTGTGTATCATTCCCTACCTACATAGTTCTACTTGAAATAGAGCATTGAAAGACACAAAGATAGAACATTATTTTTACAACATATTATAAGCATTCCTGTTTGTCTAACAGAAGCTGTTTTCTTCCATCAGGATCTGAATCTGGTGGTTTCAGTTTCACAGTGACAGATGGAGACCACACATCACCTCTCCATCGCTTCGTCGTTACTGTCCGACAGCTGACAATCTCCATGGAAGTACAGGAAGAGCTTTTGGTCTTTCCTGGTATGTTGCCTCTGGGTAATGTTGCCCCCCCCACCCCCCACCCCACCCCCATTAACATCAGCAATAAATGTCTTGTTGGTATGAATTAGATTTCATTGTCTTCCAAAAGGTATACAAACATCAACATTTTTTAAAATTAATAAGTAAATTAAAGAATTTGTCTTGGTGTTGTCTTAGGCTCCAGACAAGTCATCAATAGTAATATCCTGCGAGCAGTGACCAGTGAAGATGGAGATGAGATCACATATTCTCTAGTGAGGGCTCCACGTCTAGGACGGCTCATTAAGCCCAATCAGAGTGGACAATTTGAGGAAATCAGCCAATTCACACAAACCGAGGTGGGTAAATCTACCATTTTTATGGCTGTTTAAAATTAGTTACGTCTGGAATTTGGAGGTTTGTTAAATGTGGCCAGAGTTCAGCTGAGGACATAATGATCTCAGAGACCAGACCTTCATTCCAAAATACTCCTGTCCAAAAAAAAAACTCTTTAACTATATAATTTCCAGACAGAGCAAAATGTTTAATGTTTATTGTTACTTCTTCACCCAAAGCAACATTTTTATAATGTTAAGAATAAGATATTAGCAATGACAATATCAACTGAACACTTGTAACGCTCAGATTTAATTTTAGAGCTAATTACACTAAATCGGGGTCTTAAATCTAAATAAGGGCTGATAACACTTACTTCCGGTATTGCGCAACCTTCGCGGAGCAATAGAAGACACACGACAACAAACACAATAACCAAACCAAAGTGTATTAAAGTGAAGAAAAAGGATATATACAAACAAATAACTAAAGCGCACCAAAACCAAACAATATATACAAAATATACAATTAGAAACAAAGGGTGTAATGTATGCTTGTGTGTGTGTGTATATATGTATGAATGTCCAAGTCCGTGTTACTGTAAGGGTGTAATGGTGTACAGGAGAGATGGCTCGATCTCACCGGGAAAAGATGGTAAATCCGGGAGCACGAGAAAACGGAATGAGAAGGGTATTGAATGTGTCCAATGCAGAATAATCCACTCATGGAAAGTAATCCTCTGCAACGACAATCAAGCTCTCTCTCTCTTCCAAAAAGCAGCGCGCTGTCTCATCTCTCCATCCCGAGTACTACGCCAGTTCCGGCTTTATACCGGGACACGCGACCCGAAAGGTCATCGGTATTCCCTTGCGGCACAACTGCGCATGCGCGCAAGAGCTTAACCCCGAAACCAAACCACCGTTATCATGGAGACAAAATAAAACCGTATAAGGGAGATAATAAGGCCTGGTGGTTTTATTTCCTTTCTTACCACTTTATTTTGGCCTTTATCACCTAACCCCATATGCACTACACACTGATTAAATCACATCAAAATAGTCTACAGTATATGGTACAACAGGGGATTCAAAATCTGGTTCTGGGGGACCTCTTATGCTGCAAACTTCAATGTTTTCCCTCCTCTACTTCCATCGAATCAGAAAAACCTGTTAATTAACTCATTAGTTAAATTAAATTTGCTGGGAGCACAAAAATGTGCAGGGTGGGGGTCCTCCAGGACCAAGAGTACCACAGTAGAAGATGATGGCCCATCTGCACAGGAACTAGCTCAGTCTTGTAGGTTACAACGAAAACTAAAGGCAGTATGGTGGTGACTACAGTATGTGATCTGATTTGAAGTTAGCAGTCAGATATATTGCATATATACTTCTTGAAGTAAAGGTGGTACACTGAGTAATAAAGCCTCACAGCTTTGTCCTATTTATTTGTTACCCATTTGTCAAGTTATTTATTTCCTTCTTCATGTATTCTTTAGTTGGATGCTGGTGCAGTGTATTATGAACACCAGATGCCATCAGAGTCCTTCTGGGTAGTAAAAGATGCTGTAGAACTTGACCTCTCATCACCACCAGCAGCAAAGCTCCAACATGTTCTCCCTGTTACAGTGTCATACTATGTCACCCATCGCAATGTGTCTTCACAACTATGGAAAAACAAAGGTACCATGCTACATCAGTTAAATAAAAAAAAACACCTTACCTTCTTGTTTTCTGTTTATTAATGATAGTTTGTTCTGTACTTACACTTCAGGTATGTCAGTGGTGCAGGGACAATCTATGGCATTCAACCTCTCCATTCTGGATGCATCCAACTTACTAGGCAGTGTACCACAAGAAAAACGGATAGGCCAGGACATAGTTTTTGAGGTACGACAGTTCCCTGTTCATGGCCGACTCACACTTGGGGGTGATGATCTTCCCCGAGATGCACCCTATTTCCTGCAAGATGACATCAGTCATGGAAAGCTGGAGTACTACCACGATGACTCAGGAGCATCTTCAGACAGATTCTCTTTCCGTGTTCGGCTGAACCGCCATGGACACCCACCTCAGGCAGTACCAGGTGCCGTGGTGTTAGAGGAGGTCTTTTTGATCTCAATCAGACGAAGGGATTCCAGCCCCCCCGAGCTGGTCAGCCTCGACCTGCTGCTGGAGGCACTGCAAGGATCTACTACTGTACTGTCCAAGCAGCACATCAACACTATAGACCAAGACAGTACACCAGATGAGGTCAGATTCACAATCATAAAGAGTCCTACTAATGGACACATCATCTATAAAGATACTGGAGACAGGATCAAGCAGTTTACACAAGAGGAGGTAAATATGGGCCAGGTGGCATTTATGAGTGATGGTAGCTTGTCTGATGGTTTTATGGAGTTTATAATCTCTGATGGGAAACACCGGTCAGAACCACACATGATGCATATTGGCATCCTAGCTAAGAAACTTCTGCTTAATAAGGTGGAGGAGATACAAGTCAAGCAGGGAGATGATGAGACTCCTATCACAGAGGCCATGTTGAAAGCATCCACTGGAGGGCCAATAGACGAAGAAGTGCTTTATAAAATTACAAATGTTCCCAAGTATGCGGTAGTGATGGTGGACAGGCAACCCACCTCTGCCTTTACCCAAAAACAGATTAGGGAAGGTCGAGTGAGTGTTCGCTTCACCAAGTCCACGTCTTCAAATGACAGTTTTTCATTTGTAGCCCGAAGCAGAGCAGCTAATGTTTCCTCCAGCCTCAACATCACAGTAAAACCCTTAGTAAATGTGGCCAAGGATCCCTTACTTCCACAAGGCACTATAGTTCTGGTGGATAAAAAGCTATTAGATGCTACCCCACTTGCCAACAAGACCAAAACACCACCAATCTTCATTTTGACCCAGCAGCCAAAAGGAGCACGGTTCATTGGAAGAGGAGGATCAGCAGATGGCCAGCCTGTGAAATCCTTTACCCAGAGAGATCTAGATGAGGGACGAGTGGCGCTTGAGGTCTTGAACTCCACTAGAGATCCAACGGATAAAGGTCAAGATCAGGATGAGGCTCGCTTCCTCCTCCAGGCCCCTGGAGTTCCTCCAGCAGAGTGCACACTTTCCTTCCAGACCGTGCCTTATGACCCTACAGGAATCTATGGTGCTACAGTACTTAAGGTCCCCCCATCTGTGTCCAACTCTGACACAAGTAAGGCAGACCATCCTGATTCCACATGGAGAGCGGATGGAAACTGGCCATATGAAGCAGGTCCCACCACAACCTCCCCCAGCTCCCATAAATCCCCTGTCTCTAGACGGAACTCACTATGGGCCATCCTTATCCCCATATTAGTTATCCTCCTTCTACTACTCGTAGCTGGTCTGATAGCATATTATCTAGTGCGTCGCAACAAAACAGGAAAGCACAATGTACAGAATGCTGCCATCAATCCAAAAAATGGGGAGGTCGCTCAGGAAACCTTCAGAAAAACCGATCCAGCGAATAACATCCCCATGTCCAATATGGAGTCTAAAGATCCTGAATTACTGCAGCACTGTCGGACAACAAACCCAGCCTTGAAAAAGAACCAGTACTGGGTATGAGAGAAAAAAATTTGAACTCCATTCAATGATGCTGTATTGACATTTAGTGTAGGTTGACAGATATTGACACATAGGAAATTAGATTTTTTTTTTTTTCTTCATGGACACTTTCTTGAGTCATTCCGAACAGTATCATAAAGATCTCCTCTAATACAAGTGGTTGAAGAAAATCATTTTTGGCAAATAATTTAACTTTTGTTCCATTTGTTGTCATGCAAGCAGTGCATATAAACACTGCACACATGAATCTGCTTCCGTTTTACACTGATGAAGGACTAAATCTTATGAGGATTGGTTTATGCACCTTTTCACTGCTAGAAACAGATTCTAATAAAATAAATACAGTTCTCATAGAAAGACCCAGTAACTTCAGATTGGGCCCAAACATGTTTACATGTTTGTATATTAGGTAGTAAGTTTAAACCTTAGATTTCTTTGTCAAACATTGTACAGTGTACATTACTGCTATGAACATACTTTATGTCTTCAATGATTTTAGTTTAAAAAAAAATTTTAATTTAAAAAAAAAAAGGTAATTAATAAAAGTTCCAAAAAAAATCTTTTTTATATAGACTTTGGACATGAACATTACTTATATGTTTGAAATGTTTTTCTGTTCTGAAATTGAAAGTAAATCATTTGCAATGATTAATACATATGATGAAGATGCATATAATATGCCCCAATATAAATACTTCTTATCATAAAATTGTTTTCAATCCACTATAGTGAAATGTTTGTTCTGTAAAAATGATTCCTCAAAATATGTTTAAGTGGATTTTTTATTATTTTTTGTGATTATAGGAATAACAGTTGAAACAATTTATTTTATAACAGAATGTCTTCCTTTTTTTTATTTGAATTAGGGTTGGATTCTGTGTTTTTATTATTATTATTATTATTATTATTATTATTATTATTATTATTTAAGTCCTCTATCTGGAGCACGCTGTGCCGTAAATCCCTCAGTGCTTTGGTGATGTAGTTGAAACAGCTGAGATTTTATACATACATGCACTGGACTGATTTCAGGCACTGAAGAACAATTTATAAGTTAAAGGTATATAAGTGTATTATTACTGAAGGCAGGTGGAAGTGATTCAGCAGTGATAGTATTTTGACAGCTACATCTCTATTGGTTAATACAATGAAAGCTGTGGTCATTATTTTGAACTGGTCTATTGATTTCCATTAATGTAATCAAGCTCATTGCAACATGAATTTTCAGAGAAGCTGTAATTATATGTTTTATCACATGAAAATGTAGGCTGATAAGTAAGCCTCTTGTATTGTATTTCTAATCATTTTTGATGTTGTACTATTTCCAGTCATGTTATATTCCAAGGCCTTGTGTTATTTTTGTCTAGCTGATTTTAGTGCCTATTTTTATTCCTTGCTTGGAGAGTTCAATTTCCTATCTATCTTTTCTAGTATATACCACTTCCATATATCATTTAGGGTGTTATCTGCTATAAAAGTTAAAGTAGAGTTTTACCAGAGTTTACTTGTTTTACCATAGAGCATCACAGTAACTTACCCATGAACTCATCCATTGACTCCACATTCCCTAGCAGATCAGGTTTCGTATTTAATAGTGATATATGTTGAAAATAATGAAATAATACAAATATATAAAGAGCTAGATTAATCATTGTCACATTTTAGATCTTTCTTGATAAATAATAGTTGAGGAATAAACAAAAGCCTGATCTTTGTTAATTCCTGTCATGTATTTGACTTTTTAAATTGTCCATGCAGACATTTGGACACGGAACACAATGCCATTGAGTTGCATTCATACTTTTTAAAATTGACCTATAAATTAATATTTGGGTCATATTTAGCAGTAGTACGTTTATTTATTTTTGTCTATATTGTTAATTTGTGCAGTATTTCTTTTCTCTGAGAGTAGAAATTAGTAGCGATTGTCTAAGTACATGACATCATCTAAAACAACATTTTAAAATTATGATCAGTGTGTATTCATTTAGATGATCTTTGAGCAACTTAACCCAGCACTGGGATAACTTTTATCTATTTAGATATATTAGAAGTCATTTAATTAAAGAATGAGATATAACTCAGGTTTTAGGTTTATACAATTTTTTGCAGGAATATTTTGCAAGCAGTGATGAACTTAATTTTCCTAAAGCTATCAACCCAGCCTTTTTTTTTTTTTAATACTTGTCTTCTTTGTAAATATTGGATATATTTTTTCAGCCTAGCTAAACATGCCGAGTAACTCATAGTTGTTTTTATTTATTTTGTCATCCAGGAATTATACTGTATACTTTGTCAATATTGGTCAACAAATGAAATAAAATGGGGGGGAAATGAATCATAAAGTATTTGAGATAATGATCATTATTATTATTAGTAGTAGTAGTAGTAGTTGTTGTTGTTGTTGTTGTTGTTGTAGTAGTAATAATAATAATAAAATTAAAACTACTACAACTACTACACTACTATTATTATTTCTATTACTATCCTTATAAATGATGTACTGATGTATAAGCAGTGCTTTTATTATAGCAGAAGCACTACTGTTGGACAAGGCAAATCCCATGGTGTGCTGTACAAGTAGTGAACAGCAGATGGCGCAGGGATCCTTTTCAATCATAAACCCAGTAGCCCTTCCTCAGCTTTTTAACAAGCCTGTGAGCTGCAGTCATTCTTTCCTACAGACGGCATTTTGTCTTGCTGCACATTTCAGCATTTTGACATGTTTTTTTTTAATTATTATTCTGCTAGAGCGATGCCAATATCACCAACGGGCAACTCGAAGCACCGCAGTCTATAGTATTGCTTTCCTTTTTCAAATAAACAAATACAATAGAAACATTTCCATTTCACTTCACCTTCTTATTCCTTTAGGCGCTCCTTGTATGATGTTAGGTCTTGAACCTTCTTGCCGTTGACTGAGGCACTGTTATCAGCATTACAGGAGCATTGGTAGAGTTATTAGCCTACTGATCAGAAGGTCACAGGTTTAAACCCCAGTACAACCAATCTGCCTCTGTTGGGCCCTTGAGCAGGGACCCTCACTTCCTAAGACATAATGAGATAAACATACTGTAAGTCGCGCTGGATAAGGGTGTCTGCTAAATGCTCCAAATGTATATTTTTCCCTTGATCTAAAAAGAAAAAATAATTTGATACACTCATGCTGCTAGGATGTACTTTCAGACTCCTTTATTCTCTATTTGTCTTTTAAATATGTCACTTTTATAATTCTTTGTTTTAAATGTTACAAATGAGTTTATTCTTCACTTTCATTGCATCAAAGAAGTTGGAAGAGAATTGCTTTGTAAATATTGATAGTTTAAGCATGTACATCATCCAAGAGACAAGCTGAGTTAATTTAGTTCAAATAGTTTACCTATAACTGCTTATTACTCTTTTTCCTCTCTCTGATTTTTCTTTCATGGATTTCATTTGAAATATTGAGTGTAAACGGCTAATCCGAGCCCAGTGCGCAGTGTGTTTGTCTAAGGATTTACTGCTTCAGACAGTTTTAGCATCTGAAATTATCCCATGCTGTAAAGATTTTAGGTTTCCCGAAAGCACATGAAACTGCATCTAGCAGAAGGGAGACTTACAGTATATATGATAAGTGAGTTTTATTGTTTGTGTTTGTTGTATAATTATTTTACAAGCCGTCATGGTAATGCCAGTAAAATCATGAAATGGTTTTTAATAATAATAATAATAAGTAATTACTAAAATATCCAATTTGGGCAGTTAGCCTTTCTACTAGTACAGGACTCTTATAGGATTCTCTCTACACATACAGGTTGTGTGAAAATTAACTAACTATTTAATGGCTATAGAACCCATTTTGCTCTTACTGTGTGTGCGTGGTTAGTCCTGACATTTTCCAGGATGTTGGCTGGGACGACACAGACCTCATGAATGGCCACCAAGAAATCCAGATCTGACTCCATGTGATTTTTTTCCTGTGAGGCTACACAAAGGAGGAGGTGTACAGAACAATGCCTTGCACACTGAAGGAATTGGAGGCATGGAATTAGGAGGTTCTCAGCAATATCCCAATCGACTTCCTTCAGAAGACTGTGCATTCCATCCCTGTTTGAGGAAACCGTTTTACACCACTGGTGCCTATGTTGAAATTTAAAGATTTGCTTTTACTTTCCTATGTAATAAATATACACATATACAATTTTTTTGATACATTTGCATTATAAATATGGACTTTATTACCAATTTTTAATGCCTGGTTACTTTTTACCCACCCTGTAGAGGTAGGCTACAGCATGAGAAGATGTGACGCTGAACTTCAGGACAGCTGGCAAGACTTTAGACCATGGCTTGTTGAGCCCAGCTTTAAACCATGCAGCTCTCCAAGTTGAATCAGCGTACATCAGGGTCAAACACTGGGCCTGTGTTCACTCAGAAAGAAATAAAGACTCATTCTTTTACTTACCACAGCAAACAGCAGATACCCCACAGCCGTTCTAGGGCCTCAAAGATCACACAAAGACTGCCAGCACTGTTATGCTTCAAGCGACAGCATCATCTGCCCTGTGACCTGCAAGTTAGACAAATCATTGTTAGTGTGGGCGTGCTGGGTACTGTGACACATTGTACTGGGAAAAGTAAAAAAACACCAGTCTAACCATTGACTCAATTGTTTATGATATACTCATTAAGAAATAAAATACAAAGAGCAATTAAAGATGAATTTGTGGTACAACACAAATATTTTAACCATGAACTGGTCTCTTTCTTTCAGTCAGAACTAGCCAGTGGTTTCGACAGTGGGCGCTTGTGTTTGTGTAACTTGCAGCACTGTTTAACACATAGTGTATTTCACCTCCTATGGAGAGGCTCCCTGAAACCATAAAGTACTACTACGGTATTGGCATTTCCCTGTGATAAGCAATAACCTAATTTTTTAATGCACTAACCTTATTAGTGTGAACACAGTTTTTGATGCAATTTAAGGTTATAGTGGGTCAAGTCATCAATAGGCCAACAGAAGTCAAGCATTCTACACTGTGTAGCTGAAACACCAGAGCAGATCTCATGAGCTTGAACATGTTATAACCATCTCTGCATGATTGTGGCTGTTTTCTTACCTGAGTAACATGAAGTGTAGAGATCAACCTGTTTGTTTAGGACACCGGTTCTGGAGAGACTATTAAGGCCACAGCATGCTTCAAGCAGAGAAAACATTCGGGTGGCTTCCACAACCAATACGATGTAACTACAGAGCAAACAGATGTCATGCAAAGGCTTCACTCACCATGTCATGACCGAGCCTGTTATTTGTTATAGCGCATTACAATATGTCCAAGCCGATTAATTTAGACCTTTGCCAAAAGATTACAAATATGTATAAATGATTGTAAATTGAATGGACCACCTGCACCTGCACTTTAGTTCTCCTTTTAACACTGATCTTCCTCTTCCTTGTGTCTTGAGTGCGAATTTGACTAAAGGTTAAACATTAAACAATGTGTAACTTGTTAAACATCTCCATCTAGGATGAAACAAATAAAAACACACCTACAACCTGCGGGAATTCCGTCTTTTAAGACAATATCCTCAAGACAAGTTTTCAGCTAATCAACATAGCTCATAGCATAAACAGTCCATTCATTCATTCATTCATTTTCGCCACTGCTTATCCTATATAGAGTATCATGAAACTTTGGGCATAAGGCATGGTATACACTGGATAGAGTGGCAATCCATCGCAGGGCACACCAATTAGCCTAATCTGCATGCCTTTGAACTGTGGGAAGAAACCAAAGTAGCTGGCAAAGAACATAAAAACTCCACACACGCTAAGCAACCATGACTAGCATGAACAGTTCTTACTTTTAAATGAGTTATACTGTATACACAATATGGTCAGATATATACATTGTTGAATCTATAACACTTGATAAATGAATATGTATCACTTATCCCAGTTAGCTAGCTAGCTTGTTGCTAACAAAAGAAACAAACGAATATTTGTTTAGTTGTTGTGTTGTTGTTTTTCTTTCCTATTTTGTAGGTCGGAAAAAACTTGGAACTCTGAAAATTACTTTAGATCTAATGTGAAATGGAGCATTATTCATGTGTTTACTTATTGCCAACAACTATTGCATCACCATAGTCCTGAAAGCACAACTAGCAGTGCTGGAGCATTCAATAATACACAGTGATCAATACAAAGCCACAGAGAGACTGAGAGGTTGTAAAGTTGTGGGTGTTTTGTCTTTGCATAACGGAAACAGATGTCATTAGGCAAGCTGATGCCTTTATTCTATCCTCATAAATACAACCAGGTTATTGGATAGTGTACACAATTAGTAATCTCTCTCACTCCCTCTTCCTCTCTCTTTTTCTCAATTTCCTTTCCTATTCCTATTCTGTCGGGTATACTATGTCTGTGGGAACCATGGGCCAGCCAGTCTGGTCCAATCTCATAGAAAAGCTAATGTAGCACAACCCACGGGAAAAAAAAGTCAATGCTGGTGACGATAGAAAGCCACCATAACACCCAGTGCACCACATCCCACCACACCCAGAGCCTGGCAGACACTGACAGGGCCTTCAAACTCCTTTAGGAACAACTGGTTCCTAAAACTAGAATTAGTAGGAGTAGATTAGATTTTATTTCACACTCAAACTGAGCTATGTCAGCATTTATGAATGCTACATGCACAATATTCTGTGATAGATAAAATCTATCAGTTCTATCATTTTAAGATCTGTGTTCCTGGTTTGTCAACTATATGTTTCCAGGTTCTGGAGCAGATCAAATCAAGTATATTTAAGTGGATGTATTTATTAACAGTCAGTCAGTCAGTCATCTTCTATACCGCTTGTTTTCATGGTCACGGGGGGCCTGGAGCCTATCCCAGGAGGCTTAGGGCACAAGGCAGGGTACACCCTGGACAGGGTGCCAATCC
>JAOTQY010000010.1:3671768-3682110 GCA_026413445.1 Dolichallabes microphthalmus
TACAACTATTAATTTTACAAGTGCTCAAATTCAAATTTACAAGCTCTCGGGTTTTGCTACTGTTTTACCTTCATAGTAATTCCATCTCATTTGATTATTCATGAAAATCTTTTCATTTCAGAAAAAACTTCAGTATTGTAGTATTTGAGTTCATATATAAAATAACGTTTAAAAATGTTTAAAACATTTGTACACAGACACTTGTTTAAAGTGCTTATTTATTAAATTTTTTGTATTTTGCAGAGCTTATCCAGACCTACTACTCAAAGACCTTTGGATTCTCTAGTAAAAACACATCTTTATGCTAGGTCACATCTGGTAAAAATTAATAGATTTGTATTATTGCCATTAGTTAATAACTAAATAATACAAACCTGTAAATTAGGACAAATAAAAGTAATCCATTCAATTATGACAAGAGTAATGGTGTTACATTTAAACAAATGCCTCAGCTGACAGAAGATTAAATGTTATTTATTATTAAGTAACTTTGTACAACTTACTGCTATAAACACATTTTGTACTTGTAAATGATACAGACGAAGACATTCTGTACAGATGTGTGTTGCCAAGTCTTGGGAACAAACAAATATGTGCGTGATCTTCTGGAGTCCACAAACTTTTGGCTTATGCATTACGATTTGGAAAAGATACTATCTAAGAAGTTAAAGTAAAATTCCTTAAGTTAAAGATCCAACAGTGGCTTTCTGGTTGTCCTAGGATTTGACCTACTGATCATACAGCCTGGTAATTAATTCATGTATATATATTTTTTTTCACACGAGGTATGAGGAAAATTCAGCGTTTATAGAACTTTTATAAATCTGGTGGGGGGGGAAATGTAGTTTTGTTTGACTTGTACGAACATTTAACAAATCAAGGATTAATAAAGCCCATTGTTTATAGCCGTAGGTTGTACAAAATGTAGCTTGATTTACAAAATATGCTTCTTGTCTCCCCACTCGATAGCACATCTGCTGTTGTATGTACTGTAATTGTACTTGAAATGTAAATTCTCACACATGGCCGAATGCAATTTCAGCTTATTAAAAATATATATATTTTCCTGTTTTGTTTTTATTGTAGGAAAAGGCTGAATTATGTGAATCACGCCCGCCGTTTGGCAGACGGGGACTGGACAGGGACAGACAGCGAGGATGAGGAGGATGAGAAACGGAAAGATCAGCAGCAGGATGAAACGGAAGATGAAGGGATGGAGGTTGAGCAACGCAAAAAGTTGCCAAAGCACTACGCCAACCAGGTCATAACTTAGTCAATATGTATTAGGATGAATAGTGTACAATAGGCTTTTGTGATATTGATTTTCTTTATTTATTTTATCATGATGTTTCCCTTGTTTAAAAGATCCCCTAAAAGATGTATTCATGCAGGAGATATAGTCTTAAGAGGGCAGAGTAATAAGCATTTCAAACATTCAAGGTTTAAAGAGAGGAAGTAATACTTTTACCAGCTGTGCATTTACAGGAAACTCTGTGCAGCTGTGCATTTACAGGAAATGGTGGATTTGTTTAAGTGATTCTACAGGAATGCGCAGTAAATAGTTAAAATGTAAAATATAACAATATAAAATAATATTTTATGCCCTTCTTAATTTTCACGAGAATTTTCATGATCAGTAACATTTCCGCAAGTGTCCCATCCACAGTGCGTATACTGATGTTAAACGTATGCTTGTCTGCTGTGAGCTAAGTCAGACTTGCACTCGTACTGTACATTTCCTTGCACATTAATGGACATGACAGAAAGTGAGAAAGCCTGCGATGGAAAAAGAGGGAGGGCTTCTCGGACACATTTATTGACATTGTTCAAAACACATCCGCAAAATTGTTCCAGATTCACTCGTACACTTTTCTCACCAGCTTCTTGTGTTGTGTGGATTGAATCAACATATTTGCTGAACATCTTTCAATTTCAGTTTCATTGAATTTTTAGGAAACCTGTATAATCAACAATTTCGTAGCAACATAAGATTGTGTACAATCGATAAATATCAATTATATTAAGTTTGATGTAAATATTCTCTACTAACTTTAATGTCTGAGCTTCAGCTCCTGTCATAATTAGCATGCTGTAGTAAAGCAGACACGCTTCACATCCTAGACTTGTGGTTTATTTGTTCAGTGCTATGTTTAAACTTTACACTTTCTGTACAGCTGATGTTGTCAGAGTGGCTGGTGGACGTCCCTGTGGATCTTAGCACTGATTGGCTGATGGTGGTCTGTCCTGTAGGGAAGCGCTCGCTCATCGTCGCATCTAAGGTTTGGATTTATTTCTTCTGAACAACTGTATACACACACATACTCACATTGAATTTTAATTTCTCCATGCAAGTAGAATTTTATTGCTAGAGTTTATCAGGCCATCTCTAACAGGATCCCCAGAACGATTTCAAAGGAAAACGCAACACTTTTAAAGTAGAAAACTCAGTGGTAGCTTCTACATAATCCCAAATCAAGTGGGCTTTTTCCATCAACATTTACCATGTATTGTTGCTTAACATCTACACAACATGAATTCTAGGTATCACTTTAATACCTACCACTTTATTATTGTAATCACATTTTATTCTGTATTCAACATTTTTTCATGACAACTGCAGCCAACCGAAAGAAGGAAAATTACAGATAGTCATTTTGAGGAACGCTCCCACCTGACATTTCCATTAGCTTATGACATAAAAGAAAAGATCTCTGCTCAAACATTAGTTATGAGCCGTCATGTTTACAAGGACAAATAGGAATGGATTTATCAAGAGAAAAAATTATTTTTGAAAAAGATCAATAAAAATTATACAAGTTTAGAATTTGATTAAAAAATTTGGATCAATAATAATCAGATGTGTCAACTATAATAGTTTAATTCCAGTCCAAAAGGATTAGATACACTGAAGTCAAGCTTTTCTTGGTTAGAGAGTGCATTGCTATGAAGGTGGAGAAGGTTTAATGTTCATATAGTGGTGAAATATATTAAGTGTGTTATTTCACGACATTCTGCATGAAAGGAGTTTTATAATGAGTTTCATAAGGTAACCCATAAACATCTCCTTTATCATAATAACATTTGCACACACTTTAAAATTTTGTTTGTGTAGCATCCGCTATACAAGGCTACTTTCCAAGGAAAGTCCGGCTGGTTGGTTGAAATTAATGCATTCTTTCTATTATGTTCATTTTTCAATGGTAACTGTTACCATAGAAACAGAAAAATAATAGAAGGGACGCAAGAATTTTAACCATTTACAGGACTGTGGTATGAAGAGTGAACAAGTTCTTTAACAGTTACATTCTCATTAATTGTTTATCTGGATGAAACAACGTTGCCTCACTGTATCTGCAGTGCATCTGTAACAGTAGCACCTTTACCACCTTTAGCTATACAGTAGCTCCTTTACCTCCCCAGTGACTAGTAGGTTATTTAATTTTTATCATTCTGGTTTTACTCGTCACATGGCAGCTAGTGAACTGCACCAAGACATGTTAAAGTTTCAGATTCTTTTCAAGTCTGTCTTGAATCAAAATTCTGGATCATATAAGCGCATTAAGGTAGGTCTTGGTTGTTATGAATTTTCCTGCTCTGCATGACTGACGGTGAAGTTTATCACCTGGAAGGTGAGTACAATGTACATGGTGGTAAATTCTCAATAATAGACTGAATATTTATTTATTTATGTATTTCTTTTCATTAATAGGGCTCCACTTCATCGTACACTAAAAGTGGGTACTGCGTAAATCGTTTCCCTTCTTTGCTACCAGGAGGGAACAGACACAACTCAGCAATTGGGAAAGGTTTGTAATACAGGACTAAACTTATTATATTTAGTCCATGTAGAACTGTCTGGTGGTAATGAGGATTGGTTTGTATATTCCTGCAGATTACACCATCCTAGACTGCATTTACAGTGAAGTGGATAGGACGTACTACATCCTGGATGTGATGTGCTGGAGAGGGCATCCTGTCTACGACTGTTCGGTCAGTCCATTTGTTCTTGTGATTTAAATGTTATTTCAAAGCTGTCTTTGGTTTTTACATCCTGATGATTTCAAATGATGGTGCTTCACATCGATCACATGCATTTTCACCACCTGAAATGACAGGATTTTTTAAAATAACAGACTGAGTTCCGGTTCTACTGGTTGCAGTCAAAGGTGGAAGAGGTGGAGGAGCTGTCGGAGATCTGCAAACGAAACCCTGTAAGTTAATTTACTAGTGCTAAAGATGGTTTAACAGTAAGATTATTGATCTAATGTACTCATCATTTTGTTTCCCTACATGTGTTTGCAGTTCCGTTTTGTGAGTCTGAACAGTATCAGCTGTACAACAGAGTCCATTCAAAAGGCCCTGGCACACGACTACAGCTTCAGCGTAAGACCATCTAAACATAATCGAAATGTTTCGACAAACAAGTTGTTTTCCTAGTGCCGTTTCTATAGTGGATTAAATGGTAATACTGGATTTGTTCACTGGAGAGACAAATGAATAGAAACAGCAATTATTCACAGAAAGGACTCTCATAAAAAAATGCTTGCTGAATCTGAAAGCAGTCACAGTGAAATGATAGTTTGTAAATAATTATATTGCAAAAAAAATTGACTGATGAACATAAAGTCTAAACATAAAAAAATACACCTTTGCCGGTGGACAGAAATCACAAAAAGAGCACAAAACTACAGCACAGACTACTCACAAAAAAACACTGATCAGCCATATCATCAAATCATTAAATACAACATAGTGCAAGTTCTCCTTGTGCCACCAGGTGGCCCCTCGAGACATGACTCCACGAGACCTCATGTGGATCCTTTGGGTGCTGTGGGTTGCCGGGTGGGACCTCCCTGGATCCTACTAAGCCCCATACACAGCGAACTGAGTGTTAGCATTGTGCTACACTAGTTTATCTGCACAATTGGACCAGACGGGCTAACCTTTGCTTCCTACAGGTTTAGATGAGCCTTGGGTGCCTATGATCCTGTCACCAGTTTACTGGTATATAATTCATAATCAATGTTTTTCAGTTTACCTGGCAGTGGTATTGCAGCTGATCAGTGTATGCGATTGATAATTATGTATCAGTCAAAATGCATTGCTTCTGGTGTTTTCCTTTGTATCACATGGGCTGACCTCTGCCGTACCTCGCAGATCAGTTTAGTAGCTCACATTATTTCCAAAAATAAAAAGATTTGCATGCGAGCTAAAATATATGGTATATCATGGTTTACATCCTGCAGAAAAAAATCTTAGTTGCATCATAAACATAATTCTATATTCAGATATTGCACATGTGAGGAGAAAAAAATCACTGTAGGTATTAACGAACTATAATTTTAAATATATTTATGTAATATTAATGATCCTTACATAACATTCGCTATTCTTATTTGCTGTACTTCCATAATATGCGCTATTCTTATGTAAGATTTACTAAGCTTTTTATAACCTTCACTATCCTTAACTAATATTCACTTTCCTTATTCATTAAGGTTACATAATATTCAATATAACTGTGTAATTTCCACATTGTTTGCATAGCACTCATTACCCATAATCATTATATATACACCACGCTTATATAATGTTCACTCAACTTTCGCAATATTCACTGTCCCTTCATAATATTGTCTACTTTTGTAGACGTCAATGCTATCATCACTGTGCTTATTAATTTTCACTATGCTTATGTAATAATCACTCTCCTCACATGCTGTTTACTGTGCCTAATTCACTACTCTTAAATATCATTCACTATGCTTAAATACTCAGTGTTTATTCACTATGATGAAGTAAAATTGACTATATATTATTCACGATGGTTATTCACTGTCCTTACATTATATTTGCTGCACTGCTCTATTATTTACTACTCTTACAACAGTAGCTTCATTATGTAGATTTTTGTATAATAATCATAACGCATCTATGACTATATATAATGTATATAATTTTCACAAAGCATGCATAGTCACTATCCTTACACAATATTGAATAATCATATACAATACATTTATATTATATGCACTATGATTACTCATTTTCATTATGCTTGTGTAATACTTTCTTTACGTACTCTTTACTACACATAATAATAATATCCTCTACTTAATTTTACTATCAAATTCAAATTCATTATCCTTATGTAATATACACTATGCTACGTTACTATCCTTGAGTAATATTCACCATCCCTACATCATATTCACTGTACTGTATATTTAAGCAGTATCACAGGCAAAGGTTTGCTGTTATGCTGGTTGTAAGCATCACAAAGCCGTCACAGCTGTGCTGATAACCAGCACAGCAGCACAACCTCAAGTCTGATATTGATTTTCTACAACAATTCCACAAACACAATTTATCATCAGCAGGTTATGGTTTTTTTAACCAGTTATTTTGCTCCACCAGCATATACTTTTCCATGCCTGGTGGAACTAACTAACCACGACTCTGACGGAGTTGGCGATTGACAATTAGTATAATTAACAGAAGTAATAGAAGTTTTCAATTATTACCAGTACTATGTAGGCAAAGGGTGAGGAGAATTTTTTTTTTTTTAATGGAGGTGGTGGACAGTCCTGTAAATCTCATACATTTCTCTTCATATTTCCACTTATTCCACTTTACAATATCAGCTCCTGTAACTTTCAAGTTCAAATCATAAATGGAATTTAATGAAAAGCTAATTTGCTATGTAGGGTGTACAATAACTTGTTCAACACACCAGGTAGTGCCCTTATTAGGGGTTATGGAGAGATGCATTTTTTATTTTTTCATTTTGCATATTTGGGATTCAGTCATGAAGATAAATAGCTTTTTAATGTTTGTTTATTTGTTTGTTTGCTTGCATGTAGTTGCTCTCTCTTCAGTAGACCATACCAACCTACTTTCACCCATGATGTGACTGACAGTTAGTGTAAATAACATTTATTAGAACACTTGGGACGCTGAATGATGCATAGAATTAAACGTCATAGTGCAGTTGCTGTCCATTATCAGCACTCTTGGAAAGCCTCTCGTCCAATCAGATTCCTCAGTTGAAACTAACTGTTGCATTATATTTATTGTTCTTATTCATTAAGCAGTCTTGTAAACTTTGTTAACCTCACATAATATTCACAACACTTGCATAATTTACCCAATGCATTCATGTAAACTTCCCCACATGTAAATAATGTTCACTATTCACATGGCTTGTGTCTCCAGGTGGACGGGCTCTTGTTCTACCATCGTGAGACTCACTATACCCCTGGCAGCACTCCGCTGGTGGGGTGGCTCAGACCATACATGGTGCAAGACATCTTGGGTATCGAGGTGCCACAGTGCCCCCTCACTGCCAAGCCAGACTACGCTACACACCAGATGCAGCAGATCCTGGAACACAAGAAGCCGTCCAATCAGGTTCGGCCTGCGGATCAGAATGGGAGATATGAGCTAGAGCATCTGTCCACACCGGACACGCAATCCGGAAGCAGCAACTCGAAGGAAACCATGGAGAGCTGATTGCTTGCAGCTCAGCAGCTACTGGTTTGGAAATGTTAAGGTTTTGATGGACGAGAGTTCTTCGATGATTTCTGAAACCCTATTGATTTTAGATTAGCCCAGAGAAAGCTTTTTTACTTCTTGCACTGTATACGTTGAACTTTACACATGACAATAGTGCCATTTAGCATTCATTATTGAGCTGTTAAACTGTTTGTGATCAACCATACTGTTTCAAACGACATTTTTAGTGGTTTATATTTGTTTGTGTAATCTTAACCTCATCTTTATGTGAAAATGTTCAAATTGCTTTAACAATATGATTTGATGCCTTATTCAATGACTTAACACTGTAGCACCAGGATGATACAGTGAAGAAAAGAGAATCCATTTGGGCTCATGTAGATGCACAATTGAATTAAGTTAAATTTACAAACCACCGATGTGTGTGCATCTGATAATCTGTATGAGTGCCTTTTCTGGAATATTGCATTTTGAAATTTTAAATCAAGACTATCCTTTTCATAAATGGGTGCTTGAAAGACTTTTAATGCTATATTAATAAATCTGCTTTTATTCTTGACATGTTGGCTATTTCTGGAATCTCACTCTTTTCATTTGTGTGTTTTTATTTTTAAGAGAATTTAGCTGCTTGTTATTAGAATGTAGCATTTGTAGGTTCGTCTAGGAGAGCTGAATGAATAAATAAAATGCACAGCTAAGCATTAGCCATGACATTACTCTGTGTACATATTGGCTGTTAGAAATGAAACTCAAATCTCTGAAACAAGCACTTTAACTAGGTCAGTTCACCTGGTGATTAAAATACCACTGTATAAAATATGTCAAGCCGGAGTGAAACTCATTGTAGTCTTCAGTTATGAATACATTCGGGTTGTTGTTCATTCTAGGAACAATAATGTTGAATGTAATGGGTAATGTAGTGTATAATTTATGTTCATGATTTTTTTTTTTTTCACATTTAAACACTTTACTCATGACCTTAATCATTTCATGTGCAATCTTATTTGTTATTTTAAAAATAAAAAAAAATTTTTTTTTTTGTTTTTTTTTGCACAGACTGATGAGCTCTGCATTCCTGGAAAGCAACCCGTGACTAATAGCAAAACCGCTCTGTGAAAAACCACACGGCTCTTATGTTACCTCCTTGACTAAGCGATAACCTGGTTTCATGTTGGTGTTGTTTTAAATGTTAACCTGAGATTTTCCATTTTCAAATAGAGATGGTTGTTCAGACCTTCCTCAGAAAAGGGTATTTTTTGTCTTCCATCAGTAGCCCACTTCTTACAGATCCACAGTTGCATCACTGGAGAGTTCTTGCACAAGAACTGAAAATAAATCTTTCTAAGATGTATTAAAAAGGCAAAGCAGTTTGTCTATAAATCCTGTTCAGTCTTAACATAACATGACATTACTGCACATTCAGACTTTACCAAGAGGAAATTTAGTAGGTTAGATTTCACAGAATTTATCATTACAAGTAAGTCAAATAGTCTTACTATTGTTCTTTCTTGCTTGCTTCCTTCCTTTCTACCTTCCCAAATTATTTGGTGTTTTACTGACTGAATTCCTTAATTACTGACTGACATAATTATTGACTTATTTAATTTCATATATTCTTAATTACTGACTAACTTAATTGCGGACTCAGTTACTGACATTGATTACTGTCTGACTTAATAATAATATGACTTAACTTCATAAGTAGTGACTCACTAACTTATCGTCTATAATGTTTTATCCTGTATAGAAGGAGCCTACCCCAGGAGTCTTAGGGCACACCCTAGATGAGGTGCCAATCCATTGCAGGGCACAAACAATCATACACTATGGGCAATTTGCAAAAGCCAATTAGCCTAATATGCATGTCTTTGGATTGTGGGAGGAAATAGCCAAAGAAACCTACGCAAACAGACACGAAGCGGGAATCAAACCCGGACCCTCGAGCTGCAAGGTGACAGTGTTAACCACTAAGCCACTGTGCCACTTCATTCATTGTCTATACTTCTTTACCCTGTATACAGTGTCACGGGGGGCCTGGAACCAATCCCGGGAGACTTAGGGTATTTGTTTATGTTCATGATTTTTGGTACACTGGGATAAATGGATACACTGGTTGGGGTGCCAATCTATCGCAGGGCACACATACGAATTAAACCAGGACCTTAACCACTATGCCACCATGCCTCCCCCTTACTTAATTACTGACTTGCTCATTTCTTACTTGATTGAATTTTCTGACTTACTTACAAGAACACATCAGCCATTTCCCCCTAACTTTAAGGACTGACTTAAAAGATAATTACTAACTTAATTGCTGACTTGCTTAATTGTTCCTGTCTTATTAATTACTGACTTAATTACTTACTGACTGACTTAATGACCAGAATACATGAGCAATATGCTAACTTTTGCACACTTTTTTTCATAAAACCTCTGGATTGTTATTGACTACTTATAGGTCTGTACAAAAATATGACATTCGACTGTGATATTAAGGATTAGAACTTAATAAACAGCTATGCATTTATGAAAGTGCTACTGTTGCAAGGATCAATCAACTGTATTATCAATCAATACAATTATTTGTGTCAGTAGAACTTTAAGCAAAGGGCCATCACATCTTAATTTCTACCATGAATTGCAGGTAGATGGCGCTATTTACTGAGTAGTAAGTCACTATGCTGTGACATAAAATGATAGTGCGTAAGGATTTTACTTGTTTAAAATCAAATTAAATGAAATATGGCACTTTCATTCATTCATTCATTCCTTTTCTGTACCGCTTTATCCTTATATACAGGGTCGCGGGGGCCTGGAGCCTATCCCA
>JAOTQY010000010.1:3762953-3781013 GCA_026413445.1 Dolichallabes microphthalmus
CTGGAGGAACGTTGTTTCGTTTCACTGTGTACTAACTGTATATGGTTGAAATGACAATAAAAGCCTTTGAACTTGAAATATTTGTAATGTGGCCAGTCCTGTAAATTTGCTAAATGAAAAGTTGGTAAGTGAACTGAGTGGTTCAGACTTTTTTTTTTTTTCTTTCCCTTTTTGTATCCTCCTATGTACCTTTCGCACAAAAACTGCATGAGATTCGGCTCGGCTAGTTAACGATCTGCGAGTGTCCTTGCATGAAATCTGAAGCTTTGTGAGCAGAATATACTAAGGAATTAAAGAAATGCTGCTTTCCTTTGTTAAAAATGGATCAATATTAACATACATACTGATTATAAATATCTATCTGCATTTCATTGAAGTGGATATTTACCATATGTATTTGTTTTGAAGTAGTCACTGAGCTCCTCTGACTGTCTGTGTGTCTGTAGCCCATGACGATGCCATATGGACGGCAGCATGGGGGAGAAGTGAGAAGGACGGATCAGAAACTATCATCACTGGCTCTCTGGATGACATGGTGAAAGTGTGGAAATGGTAATCGTCCTGAGCTATCACTGACCACTAAATGAACACAAGTGCTATACTCATTGGGAACCAAGATAATTGGGGACACGCAGTAACACATTGATATGTTAGACTGTATCACTTCCTCCAGACACACTAAGATCATTATATGCATCATCATGCAGCATAGTGCTTTCTGAGAAAATCCACATTATGGTTCTGAAATAATAATAATACAATAAGCACCGGAACTGCTGGCACTCTTTACACAAAACACGCCAAGCTCTTTTTGAACCTACATGGAAGTATACTGTGTTTCCGCATAACTGACCTTGAGCTTGTGAGGATGTTTAGAAAAGCTAAAAGTTGCATGTTTTCAGATGTCTGCTCACCAAATCCACACGTAGACACATCTGTGCCATCAAACTATTGGGAAACATTGCCAGAAGAAAGCCTTTTCCTGGAAGCTACTGGAATTTTGAGGTCTCTGGTTACAAAATACTCAAGATGGTTAATGACTTAGAGGGAAGATGAGGATGCTAATACTGAAAAGAAATAAATCTAGTCTGTTAAGTATTATTGAGGACCTGTGAAGTTTTAAGGCTGTTTTTCCCCCCGGGAACCTTGGTAAGGTTAACATACAGATGCATGAACTTTATCAAGTCTCAGGAGATTTTAAATCCGTTTGCCTCTGCCTAGATCTGATGACTGGGTCAAAGTTTGATCTACCAGCAGGACAGTGGTCCAAAACGTGTTTCCAAATGGTCCACTGACCGCAAAAACAAGTTGTGATATATGATCTGTAAAGGTGTTGTAAAGGCCACAGTTGTAAATAAGAAACCTGTTCTTAATCTGTCTTGCCTGGTTAAATAAAGGTAAATAAAATAAAAAAAAATAAATCTCCCATCATTCCATTCCAGCATCATACGTGAATAATCACCAAGTGTCCAAAAGTGCTTCATTACCCTTCTATCCCTTCCCTAAACATTTCGCTGCCAGCACAGAAAATAATAGTTCTCCAAAATGTACAAACTCTGGAAACTTCTTCTAAAAAATGTACTTTTGCACAAGGATCGATTTGTTCTTCATACCTGCTCTGTATTCTTGACTGCCCTCTGCAGGTCAGATGAGAAGCTGGAGCTACAGTGGACTCTGGAAGGCCACCAGCTGGGTGTGGTGTCCGTGGACATCAGCCAGAATGGCGCCATTGCCGCCTCCAGCTCCCTGGATGCTCACATCCGTCTTTGGGACCTCGAGACTGGCAAACAGGTCAAATCCATGGATGCAGGACCAGGTGAGACGTTCAAGACGCTTTATGGTGACGCTTTTTTAGAGTGTTTGATGATTGAGATATTTTATCTGGCCTGGCTCTTTGGCACTTTAATCTGATAATGTAAGATGAACAGAAGCAAAAACTACTCACTAATTCATTGCCACAATTACTCATGACATGGTTTGCATATCTGTATTGAGCAACATTTAGATGTCTAATAATTAAAATTTAGGTCATGATTATCTTTAATGTATAGATTCTTATTCAACTTCTTGTGGCAAGAGGATCACTTTCGTTTATGAAATATGACTATTTCTTATTTTCCTTATTATGTATTTTTTAATAAACATGAGACTTTTTTTGCTCTTTCATTGTTGATTTTTAGTCGATGCCTGGAGTGTAGCATTTTCACCTGACTCGAAATACATTGCCACGGGCAGCCATCTTGGCAAGGTGAACATCTTTGGCGTTGAGAGTGGGAAGAAGGAATACTCCTTGGACACCAGAGGGAAATTTATTCTCAGCATCGCCTATGTAAGACTTGCAACCGTTACATATGCAAATAAAAAAATTTTTTTACAGGAGGTTATGCAATATTAACAACTTGTTTAAAGTGCAGCATGGGTGTTCAAGTCAAAGTGGGATTTGTAATAAAAAGAATTGTGAAATATGGTGTAAAGCCAATTGACATTGAAACAAGCCTTCAACCAAAGTACAGTAATGAGTCTCTTGGATAGCATAAAATGTTTGGTGCAAAAAGATGAAAGTTATTGCCACGTCTCATCTTGACCTCGCTGTAGGCTATTTCCACACGTTTACGCCATTAAACGAGTTCCTGAGAGGCCAGAGTTTCATACATAAAGAGGGCAATCCAATCATGACTGGCTTACTAGGAAATCTTTCTATCTTAATGCTATCCAAGCACTAGGGATTTATATAGACAAATATGGGTAGTTGTTAACTTTCATAACTATTTTACTGCACTTTTAAATGTCCTGGATTGACTTGAATGCCCCTCACATATAGAAGATTTAAGTGGTTGTCTCTGCTCTAAAGCAAACAAGCTTCTTGAAGCTGGTTATGACTTGATAAAGAATGTGGTCTCATGTCTCACTCATCTCTTTCTGTTCATTCTGCTTGAGGTTAAAAGCAAGATTATATGGTGATATGAAAAGAGTGCACATGCATTTAAAACTTCTAAAAGATACTGGGCAATGAAAGTTATCCACTATGCCTGGCTTGACTTTAATAAATATTTAATACAGTAATGAGGCCTGTTTATACCCTAATGTTTCACTCCAGACAGACTTGGCTAAAGCATAGTTCAGATCAAAAGCCAGTGTAAAGCAGCAGCCTTAAATAAAGCCTGACATTTGAGTGATCTCTGCATCTCCATCATGTTTTTCTCTGTTTTCTCCAAGAGCCCAGATGGAAAGTATTTAGCCAGCGGTGCCATCGATGGAATCATTAACATCTTTGACATTGCAACTGGAAAACTCCTCCACACGCTGGAAGGTAAAGTTACACCTCAAAATGGGGGACATGACCAGGATAATGACCAGACCAATGTTTAGATCATTTGTGGTTGCTGAGCATCAGTGGGATACCAGATCTAGTGGTTTTTGTTATAATGATCTCTACTCTTCTGGGAAGACTTCAAACTAAAATTTTAGGCATAGTTATGGGGATTTGTGCTTATTCAGTTACAGTAGCATTCGTGAGCTTTCACAGATTTTTTAATTTCACAGATGGGTTAGTGTGGGTGCAGGGAGAGAGTAATGATGAAGATGTGAGGTCTGACTGTCAGGACCATCTTGGTTAAAAGGAAACTTTTTTTTTTGTCGCAAATGATGTGTGTTCTCTTCACAGGACACGCTATGCCCATCCGCTCTCTCACGTTCTCTCCTGACTCACAGCTCTTAGTCACAGCCTCAGATGATGGTTACATCAAGATTTATGATGTGTAAGTGAAGCTTCGGCACTACAAAACCCCTTCAATGCAAATGTGCTTGGGTTCATATTCTGGGTTTAATATTTTGGAAAAAACTGGGATTTTTAAATGTGCAGGTTGACAGAACACGGATAGGAGAGTAAAAACTCCTCTTGACTACCGCCTTCTTTAAAACGTTTGCACCGTTCAAATGTTTTACTGCGGCGAGTCTCATCACCGCAGTGCTTGAAGTCTCCTGTAAATTTCAATTAGTTTTGTGCCTTCATTCACGAGAAATTGCATCACAAGTCCCAGTTTGACTCGAATGCCCCTTGTGTGACGTATCATTATGTAATCTGAAATTGTCTGAACTGCTGCATGTCGTGTGTCTATGAACGTTGTGAATTTAATTGAGGGGTGTGTGTGTGCGTGCTCGCGTGCATTACAGACAACATGCTAACCTGGCAGGCACTCTGAGCGGCCACGCATCTTGGGTCCTCAACGTTGCCTTTTCACCTGATAACACACACTTTGTTTCCAGGTAATGATCAAAATCCCTTTAGTGTTAAAAGTTAACATAACACACTCAATGTTTTGCAGTGTAATAAATCTTTTTATCCTTGTCTTCAGCTCGTCAGATAAGAGTGTGAAGGTGTGGGAGGCCAGCACCAGGGCGTGTGTGAACACTTTCTTTGACCATCAGGACCAGGTGTGTCTTATAGTCTCCTCTATGATCTTTCTGTAGACAGTGAAGAGGAGAAACACGGGTTTGATGTCTTTCGTCTATATTAATTGGAGAGATTTATAATCAGGTAATGGCAGTAGCCATGAGCAACTGACTGCCTGGCCTTTATTTTATGCCACCACAGGCATTTAAACCTGCTTATTATTATTATTATTTTGGATATTTCTCTAAGCCCTGATTACTGCACATGGTCTATTTGATCTATGTTAATCTAATCGTAGTCTAATGATTTGATTGATTTTTGCTGGCTTGGATATAAGCCGGTAAAATAATATATTTCATCATCTTATGAAAGACACTGGATAGCAAGATAATGAATTATTATTATATGCACTAGAACAGTACACATGTGATCAGTCCCAAGATGAACACAGGACAGGCTTTGATTATGTTTAATAAAATGAAAGAAATAATAATACTGATGGCAATGTGTGACATGGGTGTAATTGATGGAAAAACCAACTGTATAGCTGGATGTCTTGTCCTTGTTCATCACCGACAGTCATGGTTTTGTGCCTGTGTCTCTGAAAGTTGCTCTGCATGTCCTCATTTATTTAATGGATTTAATTTAACCAGTGTTTTTAATTTATTTTAATTTATTATAGCATGTTAGTTAATTTTTTTTTTTTAGAACTCTTAAATGTGTTTGCAGGTATGGAGCGTGAAGTACAACAGCACTGGCTCCAAGATCGTTTCGGCCGGAGACGACAGAGCCATCCATATATACGACTGTCCCATGTGAGGCTTTTTCACCATTCGCTTCACACCTGACAGGAAACCGCTCTGTCTGAGATACATCATATGGAACTTTTACCAGAGCTGTGCTCTTTGTCCAAAAAGATTCATACATATCATCTCTGCTGATCCATGCATTCCTCTAACAGCTTTGAGGTTTGATATTAAATAAACCTTTATAATCATCAGACACATGCACAGGTAAAACATAACCCTGATATCTTCTGTTTCATTTTACATTATTGTCTCCTGAAACATTATCCACTTATAAGAACAATAAAACATTTTATAAATACTATGGTGTTTTTTTCCCCCCCTTGAGGAATGGACTGTTTGTAGTGTTTAATTATTTCTTCACACAGAATATCAAGCTGTTCTCTCGAACACCCTCTGCCTAGCATCACCACGCATGCCATCTTGACTGCAGGATGAGTGTATGAGTGTGAGTTAGGGCTTGTACATGTGTTTAAATGCCCTGTTTCACATTACCTGCTTTTGCATTTTCTTTTTTAGGTATCTTATCAACAAGACGGTTGTGAATAGTTCATTGTTTAATGCGCCTCTCTCACACACACCGGTTTAGACACTTGAACATTACACAATGAATCTAAAACTTTACTCACATCTACAACATATTTGTACAATACAAGGTGTGTTATGGGGGAAGAAAGGACAATGTGAGTGAAAAGACAACCACAATCATGTGAACTACACATTCATGACTATACATACATCCACCATGAAAGTCATCGCCGTTTCTCGTTCACGTCTCGACCGCACCAGCCATCTGATTCAGATGACGGCTAAAGTGATTTTAAAGAGTCATATTTCTCATATAATTATACTCTGATATGTTACACATCACTAAGATCCTTACATTACAAAAGAACATGTATAATTAATTCACCAAGAAACTGTATGCACACAAAGTTGTACATATAACACGCTTGCAGTGTAAATACTGTAGAAAACATCAGTGTCGATTTTCTCTGACTGTTAAGGTTGCTTTTTAAAAAATTTTTTAAAAGTACCTCCATTCAAGCTCAAATAGAGCATTATTCCAGGGATTATTTGCATTTTGAAATACAACTCTGGTATCTGATAACGATTTGACTGACGTTTTGGCATCAAACTTCAAACAGGAACATTCGTCCTAGTTCATATAACGCTTTCCTGAAACCATACGTGACCAAATATAATGTACATCCTCTAGTGTCTGGTCCTCTTCCCAAATATCCTGCTTGTATTGGCTAACTTTCTGTTAAAATATCAAACAAGGCAACGTTAAAAGGCAGCCCACACCCATACACACACACACACACTAGGTCAGCCTTGTGTGTATGTATCTGTACATGTCCCGGAGCCTGCTCATCACCATTGTCTTGTGTGGACGAGCTCAGGTCGCAGGCTGAGTCTCTTCAGGGTCTCGTAGCCGATGACAATGAGGATGGAGGTCGGCAGGGACGAGATGATGCGAGCGGAGAGACCCTTGGAGAGGCCCCACATGCCCTCCTCAGAAATGAGCTGCTTAAATGTTTCAATCACAGATGATCGGCCTTCCACCTTGTGGGAGGGGAAAAATTAATAAATTAATTAATTACCCAACTGGATAAAAGGTATTGATATAATTGTGGATTTTTGTGATTGGAAAAAAATAAAGCAAGTCATATTTCTCTGAGCAATAAAATTCCCAAATCAAGATATAGACTTTAATGCTGTACTAGCAGAAAACATTTTTTGTTGCTGTTTCAAAGTATATGTAAATGAGCTACAGTTGAACCACGCCTCTCCAGAGAACAACAGAGCTGAGAAAGGGGAGGGGAACTGTTTAATCCCTTGTCAACAGAAAAGGAATAACTTAAAATGAGTAAAAAGGTGTATTTTGCGGAATAGGTGTACTTTAACATAGTGATGTAAGAGGTACATATAATTACTGAAGCTTTTTCTTATTTTTTTCTGAAATCAATTTTATGTTTGCATTTGAATATTGTTTGCTAGATTACTAAAGGTGGAAAAACATCTCAGGTGTGTGTAGATTTTTATACCCACTGTATGATGAATTTGATTGACAATGACAAAGTAAAATATAAACAATGAACAAATGAATGAGGAGTGCAAACTGGTTTGTGTGACTATTTGAATGCAAGCTATGTCGATGAAAACAACTCCAGCCCAGTGGACTGATTACTGAGACTCTCAGGGGGCAAAGCTAAGCTGGACTCCAGCCCTGTGAAGTGAACTTTAAATGTAAGGCACGTACAGGCAACATGCTTCAGAAAGCTGGCTTGGATTATTGAGTAGGGAAAGAAGGAAACACATAAACATGAAATGATTTATCATGAAAAGAGCGTTCGGCTCCAGAAACATTTAAGAACTGAAACTTGCTCATATTCCCTGTGCATAAGAGAACAATGTGTCAGAGCTGCGTTTGTGCTGATATAAATAAAAACAGCTCATGTGACAGGCAGGCTTTAGCCAATGCAACATCTTTACGAGTCATAACTAATAATAGCTGACTACATTTAAAGCCAAAACTTTACATACATGTAGGCTCAAGTTGTTTAAACCATCCGTCTTATTTCTAAGAGCATGATTTATATCAGTTGCTATTGTTCTAGATCAGATTCGATTTTTATTTGATCAAAAGTACATATACACTTTGTTGATGTTTGCTGGTGCCTGTTAACATGAGGAACATGAGCAAATTTCGGTTCTTAACTGCTTGAAAATTTGTAGATTCTGACTTCCACAACTTCTTACAACACACTGCTGAAATGTTCGCCCAATTCTCTAAAGAGAACTGGTGTAACTCAGTCAGATTTGTGGGCCTCCTTGGTTTTTTTTTTCCAGTCTACTGCATGACTTTTCTCTGGGATTGAGGTCATGGCTCCCCTAATACATTCACCTTGTTGTCTTTAATCATTTTATTAAAGCTGAATTGCTTAAGATCATTGTCCAGCTGGAAGACTCCTTCCTCATGATGCTGATTTTCTAAAGTGAAAAGTCCAAACCCATAACATGATGCTACCGCCACCACCATGCTTCAGAGACGGGATGGTGTTCTTTGGATTAAAAGCATCCCACTGGTAATCATTAGAGCTGTGAATCATAGGTATACTGAAGATTTTCGATTGGATTCACTAGCACTAAAGTTTATTGTCTGATTTGTCCTAAGCGGCATTATTTCTACAATATTTCTAAAAACTAATAAACATTGAAATTGTGTAACTTGTTGATTGTTTAAATATCATGTCTCATACAAAGCGCTTTCATGTCGAACTTCTGCTCCACAGTCCAGTGGAGCGGAAGATGGTGGTATTGTAGCACATACCCATGAACTCAAAAGTAGGGAGCAGTACTCTCGCAAAACACGAGTATTTTGCAGACGACAGAAGTGTTTCCTATTTACTGCAAAAGTTGTAGTACTTTTTAAAAAAGGAATTCATCGATCAAACCAGTTCCTTCGGGGTTCAGTTGAATCTTTCAGACAAGTTTATGATGGTAGTTGATTTCTGACAACAATCAAACATAATTATTTGAATAAATGCTCATGGGTCTAAGTGATTGAGCAGAAGGGGCTGTTTCAAATAAAGCCTCCCTGAGAATCACGTGACCAATCACAAACCACGCTTTTGCCAAAATCACATGATTGATTAATTTGGCATCTTATTTTTACATAATTATTTTTGAATAGAACCACCAAGAAAGAAAATGACCTACTTGGGAACATTTTGAAGTAATTACTCCCAAAAATGTCACTGCTGTAATATATTGCTAGAATATGGTCAGTGACTTTTTTCTTTTCTTTTCGTTCCCATTTCAATTGTGCCTCTTACGAAGTTGGGGTCAATTTGCTACACATAATTTGTCCACTAGAGGTCAGTACAACAAACTTCAATGAAGCATCATGAAATAAACCTTTTGGTTAAACTGTTGGCTGGGAAGCCTCGCACACCTAATGCGGGTTCATCTCGCCATCACTACTTGTAAGAAGGAACTGAACTTGTGCAGGTCCACAGTTTTGTTTCAGAGGTCTTGAGTTGAGTTGCTTGGATCTTCACAAGGACACAAAGCACCCTGTCTTAAATACAGGTACCGGTACACTACCAGTCAAAAGTTTGGACACACAAAGGCATCCACATTTTGGTTTCTGAGGCTGGTAACTCTAAATGAACTAAGAGGTAAGTTTTGGTCTTGCTTTCCTGGGAAGGTGTTCATGAGAGACAGTTTCATCATGGTGATTGATGGGTTTTGCAAATGCACTTTACATAATACTGTTCTTGCAAGAACTATTCCAGAAAGGCTGACCTCTGTGTCTTAAAATAACGACTGACTGTTGGTGCTTAGTTACCTAATGCCATGTTTGTTATTTCATAGTTCTGGGAAAAAAAGAAAAAAAAAAAACTGTATTGTTCTAGAATGTAGAAAATAAATCCAAACCTGTGTCCAAACTTTTGACTGGTACCGTACAACCCCAGTTCACTCCTAATCATGATATTTTGCCAATCAGGAGAATCTAAATGTCACTACATTAGGTTTCTGGAATCTTCCAGACTGTGTGCTGCAACAAAAATACTCTGTTATTTTAGTTACATTGCAAGACTGGAATTAACTCTCTTCACCCATTACCTTGTGACTTTGTCCTCCCTGTTTGTTTGTCTCCTTTCCCACAGGATTTATTTTTTTCCCTCCAAAGTGCATGCTAATACAAAAGCAACCTCTATCACCTCTCTAACCATGTCTAGGTTATAAAACAGTGGTTTTATAACCAGTGTATTTACCTGCACTCTGGCTCTCACGACATCCATGGGGTTGGTGAGAGTGGAGGCGGTGGCAGCAGCCATAGGTCCGGCCACGGCCTGCAGGAGAAGGTGAGGGCAGTCGGACGGCGCCAGTCGGGACAACTGTTCTGTATCAGCACACAACACACACCGTTTTAGTCCTTCTGAAACCTAAACCAGGGCTAGCAACATGTTAAAATGTGATAACTGAATAATACAAATAACAAAATAATAAGAGCATGATTTAATGTAAAGCACGATGTAATGACATGCTGAAAGATATGAATTCCTCTTATATGCTCTGGATTCGAGTTCAGGATCCCACAGATCTGTTCAGTGCCTTAGTCTTTAAAAGGCTATTCAGAATTCCTTTAGTAGCTGGAAGTGCTAACAAAAGGCTTACAACACATCTACTCTAGCTCCACCGTGACCCTGACCAGGGTAAAGCAGCTAGATGATGATAAATTAATAAATTATGATCCTGTTTGGCTTAAAACAACGTATAATCTTCATAATCTGATATTTCTGGTTGCTGATCAGGGTCGTGATTCTCCTCCTCAGCAGATAAAACCCAAAACACGTTATCATGGCCGCTCCCTGAAGAGAATCAGAAGACCAGAAGAAATCCTGCTGTTGCTCAGCACGTCATGGTGCAACACGTGTGCTTGAGGTTATCCTACTCCGCTTTGGAGTTCAACACAAATGCGTCATCTTTGTACTGTATAACCGTTTAACAATATGCTGTGTTATGGTTGAGAATATGAAAGACATGTACAAAGGCAAGGTTAGGTACGTTAAAAGACAGTTAGAAGTAAGAGCACCTGCATAAAAGTGATAAAAAGGCCACCAGACAGCGCTGTTAGGGATGTAGGTGAGAAGCGACGCCACATAGCCGCGGTAAAACCCCCGAAAACCATCCGCAGCAAAAATCTGCACCGTAATGTCTCGAGTCTGCCCAAAAGTCACTTTGTGCTTAGATGTGGCGACGGCCATCTTGGGCTTGACCTTAAAGCGTGTGAGATGTTCCCCGGGGCCTTGCATCATGAGCTGTTGAGAGACCACATCGATGGGCACGGTGATGCTCTGGGCCACCAGCGAGGCACAGCCACCGGCCACCAGGGACTTCAGGGTGTTGTTAGAGGAGTACTGCGAGACATACTTCCTGACCAGTTCGTAGGTGGTGATGTAGGCTTGACCCGAGATCAGCGTGAAGGTGTTGACCATGAAGCCCCGGTATAAACCCTGAACACCTTCGACTTTAAGGATCTTACAGAAGGCGTCAAAAGTGCCGTTGTAAAGCGACTTCCCTTTCTGGACCTGCAACCGAGTTCGGATCAGGGTGAAGGGGTAGACGGTGGCGCGCGTGGTTAAGGTCATGAACACGCCGAGGGAGTAGAACTTCCTCTTGTCCAGGTCTTCCCATTCTATGATCCGGATGTTGCGTTTCTGCATAGTTCCAACTGATGGCAACCTTCATCCGACAGGCCCTGTGCTGCACCACACCGCACCCGCCCATCAACCTACAGAGAGACGGAAAAGAGAACAGGTCAGAATGAAGCACTTCAAGAGTCATGCCTTAGAAGATTTCTTTTCAGAAAGGACTCCTTAAAAACAACTTCAGCTTGTAGGCTCCGAGTGCTTGATCAAAGGTTGAAATGATTTGCCCACAAGACTGATGTAATCAGTATGAGGTGATCAAAGGCCAATGCAACTAACTAACAGATATATTGTATGGCCAAAAGTTTGTCAACACTCCCAAAGTTTGTCAACCATCACACCCATATGTGGGCCTTCATCAAACTCTTCACATAAAGCTGCTTTTGAGCTTATGATCACAAATTCACCATAAGCCACATGCCAAAATGTTGCAAGTGTGGATATATTGTGGAGCCAAGGGGGATTAAAACCGAAATGAGATGTTCAACAAACACAGGAGGGTGTGATGATCACATGTCTACATACGCCTGACCATATATTGTATCTGCTAATACCTTTAACACAAAAAAATATAGTAACCATTTTACAATTTTACAATATCCTTACAATAAAAAAACAAAAATTGTACGTTGCTGAACCTAGACCTGAGCAAGAGAAGCAACCCCAGATCAGAACACTGCCTCCACAGACTGTACAGTAGGCAATAGGCCTCACTGATAAGTGGTTGTCTTAAGGTTACACAACTGTTTAGTCCCAGTCCCTTGAGTCTCTCTTCATTATGAAACACTGCTGTAAATCCTACTGTGATTTTTATAGTTTTTTTTTTTAAAACAATTGAATTTCACTAAGCATTTACGTTATCTCCAATCACACTCATTCAGGACGTTTTTCCGACCACATTTTTTCCTCGAAGTTGTTGTTTCTACACTATCCTTTCAGGTTTTATTAACCCAATTTTAGTAGTTTCAGCAATCTCCTTAATTGTTTTCTCTAACATTAAAACAGAATATGTCTTCTAACATGGTTGTTTAAGAAATAAGCTACTCACTGCATCAGTTAGGGCTTTAACCATATTAAATTATTGCAGTAATCATCCAATGGAAGGCTCTTACCCATTTGCTTGGTTAAATCCAGGTGGTGATGTGTTCAACCTGGACAGTGTACAGCAAGTTTGCAAAAATGTTCGTAATAATTCAATGATAAAGATGAAACATGATGTAATACCGCATGATATACACTACACTATAACAGATAATGAAGCATAGGACATGGACAGTGTGACCTCCCCCATGATGCACCGCTCCAACACCTTCTTCTATTATCTTCACCTTTTTTGATTGTGACAATCTTATAATAGTTATACCCAGAGGTCATACTTGCTGTTAAAGCACTCCAAATGAGAGCAAACATAAGGCCAATTTCATAAAAGGCAATCCAGCTGTGTCTTCCTCATGACAGCCAACATGACCTCTCTCTCTCCCCCTCTCTCTCTTTAAAACAACAGCAACTTACCAGTTTAGCTTGCCATCATTTCCGCCTCAACTAACAACTGCATTCCATCCTCATATCATAATAATAAAACAAATAAATAAAAACAGGTAGTCTTTATTAAAACTAGAGCTCTTTTCGAAACGTTATCGACGACTCCATATTGTATTTATAAAATAAAAAAACCATAAAAAAGAAACAGAGGCAAGCTACGGTTACAGCCTTCATAAGCGCAGCTCGTTCCTTCTTTTTTACTTCCGTCGCGCGTCGCTACGTCACCGCGTGAAGGACATGACGGAGGGGCGTGCCTCGTTTGACAGTTGCCTTCACTCGTGATTGGCTGGCTGTTGGAGTGGGCGTTTCCATGCGTTCTCGCTTAGTGGAATCGTGTTTATTTCAGAAGTCATCATGGCGCTCACTTCCTCCCAGCAAGGTAAGAAGCGGTGGTAATAATTTCGAGCGATTTGTCATATTTCTTAATTTTGGGTCGTTCAATAAAATAAAATAAAAATAATAATCTTTCTTTATGTCCAAATAAAGCGGTTGCGGTGTATGTTTTAACACTGGGTGGATGTTCGGTTGCTTTTTTTGTTGTTTGTAAGCTAGGTGGCTAGCTAGCCTGTATCTCTCTCTCTGTGTGTGTGTGTGTGTAGAGCCGGTGAGCAGAGCTGAGCACAGATAACAAAATACAGACATGTCATAACGGGTTATGTCGAAAATAAAGCACTGATATAATGTATTAGACAGTTTTCACGCCCTAATTGTGTGTGTGTGTGTGTGTGTGTGTGTGTGTGTGTGTGTGTTGTGGTCATGAGGCTTTAAAGTCACGCAGTTCCGTAATCTGTAGCAGACCATTTGGGAAAGTAGTGATGCAGTTTGCAGAGATAAGAAAGAAAGACACTGTTCCCTCCCTCTCTCCTGTCCTGGTGTTAAAGGCTGTGGTGTGTGTGTGTGTGTGTGTGGAGGGGGTTAATTTTGCTTAGTGTTTCTCTAGAGAATATAGCAGTGTGTGTGTTAACAGAAGAGGATTTTCCTGTCCTTTTCCTTTCTAATGGACACAAGAAACTTTAATAATGTTCTATCAGAGGTAGAAACTTCTAGCAGGACGAGGAACACTTCAAAAACAAAACAAAACAAAGAGCCCGGAGTAAACAATCGATTCTTCGTGAATGATTAACTAGGATTTACAGTTGACAGACGAAACAGATCTCGTCTGTCACCGATCATCTGCGTGAATCCACACTCTGAGCTGGAAAGAAATCAAATGGCAAACAAAGAATGGATCATTCGGACCATTCTGTGTTACAGCATTTCATTCCACTTTAAGCATGTGTTATCAAAAATAATAATATGCTAAATGCCAAAACTGAACCCTTACGTTGATTTATTTTATTTTTTTTACCTTGAAAGATGGTTGTTATAATAATCCGGCTTTGCCTGAATGGTTCTTTAAAAGCCTGAGTGACAATTACGTACACGAGATTTATCTTTTGTTTGTTTTATATAAACCTCTGTATTGTTAAAGGTTTAATTATCACTGTCACTGAATGATCCACATAGAAACTTTTGTAAATTACTATCAACATCATAATAACTGCCTCTGCTGCTTCTGCTGGTGGTGCTGCTGCTGCTGCTGCTGATGATGATGATTATGTCAAGTTAAGTCGCCCTAAATCGTGCTCCAAGCCCACACACGTCTTACAGCGGTGTAAAAAGGAGGGAATTATTCTTGACTTGGGTTAATAGTGATGTGCTGAAGATGCAGCTGAAGCTGATATGTTTCTAAAGAAGAACCACCATTTCCCCTTTAAGTTCCCAAGGAGAACAGCTGAAGCACGGCATCGTGGCTTAGTGGTTAGCACTGTCACCTTGCGACTCAAGGGTCTGGATTCGATTATGTGCATGTTCTTCTCCTGCCTGGTGGGGTTTCTTCCTCCCACTGTCCAAAAACATGTAGATTAGGCTAATTGGCATTACAGAATTGCCCTTAGTGTGTAAATAAGCATGTGAGTGTGTGTATATGTGTGTGCCCTGTGAGGGATTGACACTCCATCTAGGGTGTACCCTGCCTATGTCTCCTGGGACACGCTCCAGCCCCCGCTGCAATCCTGTATACAGTATAAGGCGGTATAGACAATTAGTGAGTGAGTGACAAAAGCAGAGAAGTAGGATGCACTTAAACTGCACTTTTGCAGTCAAATCAGTAATTGTGGTGTTTTTGCTGCTTTCTTTCAATTGTATGCAATGTATGCATTTTATTTATGTTCGCCGTACGTGTTCGGAACTAGTGATGGGGGTCAGTAACAGGTCCATAATCCATCATCGGTGTGAGTAAATTAAAAGATACTCGATTAATAGTTGATTTAGCTGCCAGTATAGTATAATAAGTATAGTCCTAATTAAATGTTCAGGGTTTTTTTTTTTTTTCGCGTCTGTCAATTAAAATCAAATATTGGAGGTGCATATAATTGTTACTATAGGTCTTGTCCGTTATATTTTTTTCCTGCTTTCACCCAGAATGCGAGTACAATTGAAGTAATGTTAATCATAGCCAAACCAAATCATAGAAAAACTTTAATTTGTTTATTGAATGACATCCCATCTGCAGTATTTCAATTGTAGCAACTAACTCCACCTTAAATCGTCTCAACTCAAAACAGTGCTTGTTCACTTCATGGAGTTGTGACGATTTAAGGATCAGAGAATCCGATCGTAAGTGAGGTTTGATTGACTACAGACTCATTTTTAAATAATGCATAGGCTTTAGTTTTGATTAAATCAAATTCAAGTGCGTTTTCTTCTTTGGACTCGGAAGTCCCTTTAGACACTTGCTGAAATTCAACTTTTTTCCCCTTTGCAGATCATCCATTTGCCCATTTGATTGAGACGTTACCAATCAGGAAGAATGACATTAGATTTTTCAATCCTCAGAAGCTTGGAGATCCCAAGTATGGTAAGTAAATAAAAATAAAAAAAAGAAAACCAGCCATGATTAACCTTAAGTTAGATCTAAGCTACATTTGGGTGAAGATGTGGTTATTGTTATAATCTTACATTCTAACATCAGTCATTTTAACTGATTGAATGAACTAGATATAACGTTTTCAGCTGAAGAAGAATTCTGGAATAGGAATATTTGAGTTTTAGGATTACTGGAATGCCTCAAGAAAAAAGAAAGAGTAAATATTAACTTGAGTACAGCAAAAAACAAAAAAAAAAACTTTATTCTGTTGACTGGATATCTCGAGTTTTAATGCCACCCAATGCTTTATGGGTTGGGGTGGGGTGCATACACTTTCTCCTCTGTCAATCAGTGACACTAACTAATCATGGATGTGAAAGAGGGCGGATATCACTTTCCTATTTTTTAACTTTATAGAGAGATGCATAAAGCAAACTTCTGCATCTCATAGGAAGTGTGTTTGATAAGAAAAGTGCCTGATATATAAAATATGGTGGTGCATCAGTGATTCTTGGGGTTTTTAAAAGATCCACAGCATCCTGAATTCAATGATTTACCAGGATGTTTTGGCATAAAACCTGTTTCTTTGCCCATGAACTTGTCCATGAATTGAGCAGAAAATCAGTGTTTCACTAAGTGATTTGAACATGTGGTCTGATCCAGGGAGTTGAGTGAGTGGACCGTGCTTGTGGACAACTACAAGTGTTTCCAAACCTTATTAGACGTTACAAGAAGGCGCTGTTGTTCTCTCCACGGACACGACCACACCATGTGAATACTCTGGTCACAAGTTCTCCGAGAGTGAAATCGAGGTCTTCGGGAATGTGAGCTGGATGGTGGACGTGTCATGCTCAGGAACTATTAGACATGAAATCCGGTGACGATAACTGTTCTCCAAGACAATGCACTACGACAGTTCAAAGCCAAGAGTAGGCTGGAATCAAATAGGTCAGAAGGGAGGGGAAAAGAAAGCGGTACAAACTAGAGCGTCCTCAAGATGGTGCCAAAAATATGGAGAACTGGCTAGCTTCCTCCAAGAGAGGTCAAAACTGCTGGTCACAGAGAAGCGTAAAACACACACACTGAAGAAAGCGATTCCTCATACATTGCCTTGCAGACGTCCTCGATTGGAATGTGCTGTTGTGATTGACAGGGAGAGACAATAGTCTCATCACACCCAGAGATAACGGTCTCTTGTGCTGCCTTGACTGCCAGATTGTAGTGCTCGTCTCAGGATTGCTCGCTAGATGCTTTCAGATGTTTTGCATAATGACTTTACGTAAATGTTTTCTGTTCGTCATGCAAAGGCAGCAAAGACTCATAAGATGGTAAGATTGTCATGTTGAAGTAGAGCTAATCCGTTGTCCCTGCGCTCCAGAGCGGCTGCCCTTCTGCATCCGCGTGCTGCTCGAATCCGCCATTCGCAAATGCGATGGCTTCTACGTGAAACAGGAGGACGTGTACAGTATTCTTAACTGGGAAGAGAATCAGACTGTGGCTGAAATCCCATTCTCTCCAGCGCGAGTGTTGCTCCAGGACTTCACGTGAGTCAAGTGTAGTCTTGTACAAGACACTTTTCCTTCTACGATCAGTGTTTTTCGATGTTGTTTGTCCTGGTCTGTTATAATTGATGTATCTGTGATATTTATATGTGATGTTGCTCGCAGAGGTATTCCAGCCATGGTGGACCTGGCAGCCATGAGGGACGCCATTGCCAAGAACGGCGTTGACCCCAACCTCATTAACCCCAAATGTCCCACAGACCTCATAGTAGATCACTCACTACAGATTGACTTCAGCAAGTGGTAAAGTCCATCAGTAGCTCAGATTACCAATCTTTTATTTATTTAGTTTTTTTGCATTCATCCATGCAGTCATTCAATTAGTTTATATATTTGGTTTCTTTACTCAGTGCCATTCAGAACGCACCTAACCCTGGTGGAGGGGATGGACAGGGTCAAGGGCCTCGATCTGTTCCAGGTCGTCCGGCTCCACGTGGTCAGCATGGTCAGTGTGGAGGTCAGAAAGGAGTCTGCCCCAAAGGCTCCTGCTCCGACTCGCCTACTAGAGCCAACGCAGTACAAATCGAGAATACACCGCTCCTGTGCCCTTTCCACCTAAAGCCCATCTCTGAGTAAGATGCACACCACAAACCCAATAAAATCTCTCTCCTTCTTTTATTTTATA
>JAOTQY010000010.1:3879339-3893227 GCA_026413445.1 Dolichallabes microphthalmus
AGCCTGCCAATTGGTCGGCACTTTCGATCATCGCTGATGCGTTCGAGTACTCGGTTAATCGAGTACTCGTGCACATCTCTAATATATATATACATATATATATGGTGTGGAACAACAACAACAACAGAAACAGGCTAGAATTCATTCTCCATATGAACACATCTAGTCCTGTGGTTTGCACAGCCATACCCGTCGAAGACCTGCGCGGTTTGGTCGGGGTTGAGGATGAGGCAGGAGTGGTAGCGTCGCAGGACAGCCACGATGCACAGACACAGGCTGGTGGTGTAGCTGCCTGCCAGACTGGAGGACTTCAGCAGGAGCTCGGCCTCCACTAGACTCAGCTCGTTCAGCAACTAACGATCACACAGACGGTCAAATCATAATCACGTCGTGGTATCCTGTCTATTTCAGATAATTAAAAATACACCAAACAATGTGTTTCTATGATATTTAAAAAGGATAAAAAGATAAACATTTAGCTTCTTAGTACCTGAATGGCGAAGTCAATGAGGCCGCTGATGTTTAGTGAGAACTCCATGAGGTCAAAGATGAACTGGATGTGCTGGACCAGGGGAAGGTGATAGGACATCCCTAAGGCAAAGCTGGTGATTTGTTCCAGAACGTTCCTGGACACCTGGACACATCAACACAAATCTAATGGTCAGCTGTTAACAGTGTTATTATTATTAAAAGAGAGAGAGAGAGAGAGATTTGGACAAAGAATTAACTAAATATACCTAAACATGGAGAAACTCCACAATGACTCAAGTAGATAAACTAATCCTCTACACTTTCCAGTACCAGGAGACGCTTTTAATAAAGTATCTGCTAAACCATTTAACAATTAACTAAGCAATCGTGTGCGTAATCGTCTCACATGCTCAATCTCTGCGCGCACAATGTGTGTGTGTGTGTGTGTGTGTGTGTGTGTGTGTGTGTGTGTGTGTGTGTGTCTCCCTCATAACAGCCACGATTCTTTTCTAAAGTGCAGGTTAATTAGTTTTTTCACTTTATATTTATTATTTTTATATGAATATTTTTGGCCTGTGGAACGAATGATCCGAGTTTGCATTATTTCTTATAAGAGGAAATTCATTTGGAAAAAAGAGCGCTTCCAAGCGTCGCAATCCAAGGTTTAACTATATACAGTACAGTCAAGCCCAAAATTATTTGCACCCCTGGCAAATTCTGACTTAAAGTTACTTTTATTCAACCAGCATTTTTATTTTTTTTTTTGGCCAGGAAATGACAAAGGCTTCTCCCAAAAGATAAGACGATGTACAAGAGGCATCATTTAAATAAAAAAAATCTTTTACATTTTAACAGAGTGGCATACCCAAAATTATTAATACCCTTCTTATTAATCAGTTGAAAAGCCTTTATTGGCCATTACAGCAATCAAACTCTTTATATATAAAAACCACATGTCAACTCTACGATTGACTGAAAATGAATGTCACAAATCAGCCTTCTCTCATGGGTGAAAAGATATTTGGACATTACATATATAAATGCCATCTCTGCCAAGCTGTCCTTCATTGCGATCTGCCCTCAGACACACTCCGGCGTTTTTACTTCCACCTGACAGGTATGGACACTTTCACCAACATTTGCATCACTGGCTGGAATCAAGTGTCTATCTAATGTCATGAAATGTAATAAAAGCTTTCATCTGATGTAACATCTCCAGCCCGCGACTCCAATGCTGAACACAGGGGTGGATCCAGTCAGGGTTTTTCTGGAGCTGATAACTGATTACCGAAATCACAATCTGCTCATAGTGATACCGATCACAGGTGTGAGTATGGAGGTTATTAGGAACATCCTTTTAAAGAGTTAGCATCGTTTGCTTATTTACTATTAATGGCAATAAAAGACTAAAAAAAACAAAAATAAAAATCCCATTCTAAACAGCAGGGCACAAATATAATGACCATAAATTGATCTAATTTAATTGATAAACGTTTTGGAAGGCACCATATTCCATGCTCTTATTATTTCATGTGGATTATAAAAGAAAATTTAAACAATAAAACAGCCCATGCTTGACTAAAAAACAAGCAATGAGGAGAAATTATATCCGAATGAAATGTATGATTTTTGTTTGTTTATTAGCACCTGATAACTATTGAGCTTGATCGAGGTCTATGAAAAACAAAATCCTCAAACTGTCCTCATATGAGGATACACACAATAGGGAGAAAATGTGATGTCTTCATAGGACAACAGTGAAGTCTCATGATATATCAAGACAGTATAACATTCTGTCCTCATGACCAGTTTAATAACCTGTAATCTGGAAGTGCTCATGTGCATGTAAACAGTCTATGTTTAGAAACTGAGAGCTAAGCATTCGGGTCTCGTACTGTATATAAACCCATCTGAGTGACAGGAGGGAGAAGAGACTCGAGTCGTACCTGAGAGGTGACCTGGTGTTGGTCAAAGTGGGAGAGGTGCTGAAACTTGGAGAAAATGTCTTCCGCAGTGGGAAAGGCCTCTGGCTTACTTTTTTTCCTCTTCTGTCCTTCCTCTCCTCCTGAGGCCAGACAACGAAAGAGACACATTAACAGCTATATAGTCAATTATAAAAAATAAAAATAAAACCCTCACTGCTGGAAAACATGGAGTACGTTTTGTTAAAATGAGTATGGGCGCTACAACTGCAGTACAATGTGTCCATGATGATGTCTGTCAGAAAAATTTAACGCTTTAATAGCAACCGGCATAAAAGTCAAAGACAACACACTGCTTTACTCTCGCTGACTGGGGCCAAACATTTAGCAGGGAGATAACGAGCAAATAAAAGCTTATTAGCATGGAAACGGTCTGCAGATACACGCATCCAATGACAGCTGTGGGTCAGTGATTAGCACGAACGTGTTCGGTTATTGGCAGAGAGAGAGAGAAAACAGGCAAATAGAGAGAGAGAGAGTGTAAGAGAAACGGAGATAAAAAGGGCAAATAGAGAGAGAAAAAGACAGACAAAGACATAAAAGAAAATGAGAGAACAAAGGTAAATAGAGAGAAAGAAACGGAGAGTGAAAGAGAGTGATGGACAAAGACAAGAAAAAACAGAGAGAGATAAAGAGAGACAGGGAGACAGAAGAGACAAACAGAGCGACAGAAGGAGAAGCATGAGACAGACGGAGGGAGAGACAGATGGAGGGAGAGGATGCGAGAGAGAGAAACTGACCCATCGTTAATAATAAAGGAATAGGACAAGAGAGATAACAAGCAGGACAAATATATGCTTCAATAAAAAATAAAAAAAATGGTTACATGGTTGGTAAAAATGTTAAGTGAGGAAACCTTCTCAATATATCTGCTTAATCAGATGTGTTCTGTCCAGATATTCACAGCTAACAAGTGCACCTGGCAGTCTAAACCCCAAAGACAATGACACTAAAGAGTAGATCTGTGGTTTAACACCCCCCCCCCCCCGAGGCTGGTTATAACACCTTTACTAAACCCTACAGTAAACTGATCGAATGATGGACTTCCGTGTTTTATTCCACAATAACAAAGCACTTTTTTTTTTTTTACCTGATTAAAGTTGCTCACTTTAGAGGCGACAATTTGGATCCTAAGCGACACAAGCTTTGTGATTGGTGAGTGTAAAGCATACACAAGGACCACACAACTTACACTGAGGGAACACCATGAATTATTCATCCACTCAATTATTCATTAAGCTTATAAGAAAGCCAGCACGGATTTAGTTCCCCGCGCCTTCAATAACGCTGCTGAATATTTAACAGGGGGGTTCTGCTAAATCACAGACCTCACGTGTCAAACAAACGTGTCTGTCACGATAAATCAGGCCACCTTTTAACCTCTAATAATCTTGAACAGCTTTACTGCAAATGAGAGGAATTGGGCCCGGACTGATTCTAACTTGTGGAATTATTCAGAGATTCGATATCCTGTGGGTCTGATGTGTCGCTGTAACTCGGATAACTTCATCACACTCACATAGTGGAGCAAGCAACCTCTGCAGTGCACTGCATTATGTGAGGTGTGTGTGTGTGTGTGCGTTGCTGTGTCAGTACCAGTACCAGTCTCGGCTGTGCTCTTGCGGTTCAGCACTTTCAGGATGTCTTTGGTGATCTTCTTGATGGCGTGCCGAGCCTCGTCTCGTTGCTTGCCCACTCCGTACAGGACAACGAGACGCTGGTTGCATTCATGACTGGCACTTTCCTCCTGTAATACACACTAGGGCATCAACAAAAAGGGTAACTCATGGAATAAGCCCCAACCCATTCCCATACCCACATCCACTTCCAGCAACCCACACTCACCAACCCATTTCCATACCCACACCCAGTAACCCACTAACCCATTCCCACAGCCCAGCAACCCACGTACACATAGTATGTGGGTTGCAAGCCACTCCCACTAAAACTCAAACCCATTCCCAGTAACCCACTCCCACATACTCCTACACCCACTTCCAATAACTACACCCACAATAAATATGACTGCACACTTGTGCCTACAACCGCATCTGCTCAATGCTGATATTCCGCACCACAGCATTCCCTCTCGTGATATTGCTTAAATACATAATTTTCCCTACTTCGTCCGATTCAAGTCGAGACAAACACCAGTAATACCTGTATTCACTTCTTGGAATAGAAGGCAACTATTCCGGTTCCCTTCCGTTTCCATCACTTTCCCATGAACCTGCGTGTCTAAACGATGGCATTCCTAAACCAGCTACGTAAACGGACCTCACCTGAGGGATTGGGAAGTGCGTGGCGTACTGGATGTGGCGCGGCTGCTCATACACCTGCGGGAAAGTCGGGTCCAAACCCTTCTCCTTGGCCGCGGTCTTCCCATCCTGCTCTGGGGCAGCTTTCTCTGGAGAGGGGCTTCCCTTTGACTCACAGTGCATTGGCGGAGAAAACATCTGTTCATAGGGAAGAGGGAAAGCACGGTTTATAAGCACTACAACGATGAAAACTTGACCATCAGAGTACATTTTAAACTAAGGATGGTGCTGTGAGTTAAGTGCTTTTAAACTTATTCAGTTGACAACCTGTTTACCCCCCAATGCAGTTTATAACCCACCTCATCAAAATTGGCGCTGGAGTTGTTATCAATTTCCATAGGTTCAGACATGCCAGTGTCCTAAAAACAAGAGTTAGGGAGTTAAGGGGGGGAACATTAATTCCCCAAACGAGTCATTAAAAAAGAAAAAAAGAAAAGAAAAAAAAAAAAAACACGACCCCGTTCAGAATACACGTTACATGCCTCCATTTTAACTCCGCTTCCTGTGTCCTGCTCTTTGCGTTCTGATTCGTCAGAAGGCTCGTCGCTTGGGGAACGCGGCCGGGGAAGGTGGGAATCCGAGGCCAGGTCGCCGCGGGAGATGAGCGTACACATGTAGATGTTGTGGGAAAAGACATCGTGACGGATGAGCTCACAGAAGAGCAGCACCAGGTTCGAGAACTCCACGCGCTCGCTCTCGTTACCGGGCTCCGCTGCACAGAGACGGACAAGGAGACGAGGCATGACTGTAATAGCTAATAGCATTCAGGACTGTAATAGCTACAGCTAAACTCTCTCTTAATAAGATGCTTGTTTTAATACGTGAATGAGGAAGCTTGCAGGAGCAGCCTGTGAGGAACTCACTGAGGATCGGGGCCTGAGTGTCCAGGAACTGCAGCAGGACGTCCTGGAAGACGGGGAGAGTGGCAGCGGACAGCGAGCCGGACGACACGGAGCCCTTCTCATCCACCACCTCTGACTCGCCGCACCTCTGTGACAAGGATGAAACGTATTCATTAAAGACCTTTTTTTTTTTTTAAAGTATCAGGAATCTAGTGTTGTCACGGTAGATAACACACTGAACCCAGTAATTTAGAGCATTGGTGCTTTAAGATTTTTCATGTTTCAGATTTGTTTGTCAGCTTTAGACATCTTGTCTTACTTTTTCCTTCACCCTTTCCTTTCTTTTAAATCTCTCCCCATCCTTGTACTCGAACCCTCCCTTCTTTTTTCCTCATCTTTTTTTACCTCTCTCCCTTTGTCCTCACCTGAAATCTTTCCTTTCCCTTCATTCATTTCCATCTCCTTTAATTCTCTTTTTATTTTACACATGTTCCATCCTAATTTTTATTTCTTCATTTGCCTCCTTCCTTTCTTATCTGTCATTTTCCTTCATTGCTTCAGTCCTTCCTTTTTACTTTCTTTCTTCATTTTGCTTTTCCTTCTTTAGGTTTTCTTATTTCTATTTAGGCCCTTTCCATCACTAGTTTAATTTTTGTTACTTCCTTCACTTTCCCCATCTTTGATTCGAATAATTTTCCTTTTTCTTTCTCCTCTTCTTTCAGTTTGTTAACTTTATTTAGTTCTTTCCCATTCTCTACATTCATTTTATTTCCTTTTTTCTTTTCTTTCCTTCCATCATTATCTTTTTATTTCCTTCCATTTTCCTTTCTTCAATTTCCTTCTTTAATTTTACTTTATTTCCCTTCGTTTCATTTACACCATTTCTAACACTCTTTTCATGTTGGTTACTGCCTTCCCTTACACATTTTAATAATTAGCTTTTTCTTTCTGCCCTTCTTTAATTTTCTTTCCTTTATTTAGTTCTCTTTCCCCATTCCTTCACTTCATTTCCTTCTTTCACTTCATACCTTTTTATTCCTTCCTTCCATTTCATTAAGCTTTCTTTAAATTTTACTTCTTTTCATTTACTCCCCTTATATCCATCCTTTTTCAGCCCTTTATTTATTTTCACATCGTTCCTTTTATTCATTTGCGTGCCTTCCAAACCTGTTCATATAGTGAAAAACAGTCAGTTTTTTACAAAATTAATAAAAATAAAAGTATAAAACATTAGCACTGGAGAGGCTAAAAGACCTGAATGATGGCCTGAGAAGTGGTTAGATAGAGATTTCATCTTTCTTTCAATTTGCAACGTGGTGTTTGTTTTTGCCGTTTTTATATTTACAGTGATGCAGCAATACAGTACATCCACAATAACACAATATAATCTTAATAATCAGACAAATAGATAGAAGTATTAACCTCAGCCTCGATCTCGGTCTGCCTCTTCTCTAACAGCTTGGCCACCACCATGGCTCTGTGCCTCCCTGAGCGCTTACAGCACACAGCCCACTCACACAGCAGCGTGACCACCGCGTCGTCATCCGGACTCATCTATAAAACACACGCGTACGAATACACACTGCAGGTTAAAACACATACCCATCCATGCATTTACAGTCACTACACCAACACAACTCTCACGTCACCCTGTGCAGAAAACGTGATCTCCTACAAATGAAAGACGCGACCTCGTTACCTCATGTCCGTCTTTGCTCTGGCCTGACCCGAAGATTCGGTTGTAGAGCGAGTCCAGAGAATTACTGAAGTCAGACTTCTCAAAGCTGTGGTTGTCCAGAACCTCCAGTGTGTGCAGGACCCGACCGATTGTGAAGCCTGTCCAGACACAAAGACGGACATTACGTTTCCACACAGGCGCTAAATGAGTCAGATTGATCCAAAGCGCTGACACTGGAGACTCCTTCCATAAATGTTACATTGAAAGAGAGAGATAAAGCTTTTTTTAAATTATTATTTGTTCATTACTGATCTTAGACTACATTGAGCATCTACCATAAACAGCACCAGAGGAGAATGAGGAGGAGTTGTTACCATAGCAACGACAATCTGTGCATTAATATAGTACTGTAATTTGCCTTAAAGCTGTAACTACTGTCAGAGCTGCTATTGTAGAAAATGATTCAACCTTCTGACTAATCGCGCCGTGAGGGGGCAACAACAACAACAACAAAAAAACAGGGATGCATTAAAAGACAATCAATCCAGGGATGCAAAACCGTTTCATGAACTTACCTGCTGTTGTTTCCTGACATTTATCAAAGGACCAGCGGAACTCCACCGCCTGCCCCCTCTCTTTGATCTGCTCCTCGATTTCCCTCAATTTAGCACGAACCTATGTGCAGGAGGAAAACAAATACAGTACTGAGGGAAATGAGGTGCTTATTTCTTTTAAGTTAATTGACTGATTAATGACTTAATGTAACTGTCTCCTTAGACTTATTACATGTTGTACATTTTTTTTTTTTTTTTTTTTTTTTAAAGATCACACATTAGTAGTGACGACACTCCGAAGGGGATTAAAAGAACAGGGTGAAGTTTGTCCAATCATAAACTGTCTGGTGTTTGCAAGTCCGATTCAGAAGTGAAGCATCAGATTCTTCTTCATGGACATCTCGAGTGGAACCAGATGTCGTCTCCTATCTGCCTCATTCTGATATACTTTTCTGCTCACTGTAACTGTACAGAGCGGTTATTAGGGTCGAGTTACTTTTGCCTTCTGACTGTTCTCTCTGACCTTTCTTACCAACAAAGGATTTCTGCCGACAGAACTGCTGCATTCTGACTCCAACTGTTGTGTGAAAATCCCAGTAGCACAACTATTTCTGGAATATTCAAAATCAGACACTATATGGAGAAAAGTCTTTGGTCATCGAATTGAGGTGTTTCAGTCAGGGCCCTTATCCCCAGCATACCAAGGCATCTTGGACAATGCTATGCTTAAAACTTTGTGCCAACAGTTTGGGGAAGGCCCTTTCTCTATTCCAACATGACTGTGCACAGAGTAAGGTACATAAAGACATGGGTGATGAGCTCAGTGTGGAAAAGCGTGACTGGCCCCCGACCTCAACCCTTTCGAACACCTTTGGGATGAACTGGAACGGAGACCAGACCAGACCGTCTCGTCCGACATCAGAGGTAGCTCAGTGGTTAAGTACGGTATTGGACTACAGTTTGGAAGGTTCCAGGTTCAAACCCCACGACCACCAAGTTGCCACTGTTGGGTCCTTGAGCAAGGCCCTTAACCCTCAACTGCTCAGATGTGTAATGAGATAAAAATATAAGTCACTCTGGATAAGAGCGTCTGACAAACGCCTGAATGTAAATCTTGTGGACGGCCTTCCAAGAAGAGTGGAAGCTGCTATATCTGTCAAAAGCTGTACTGAAGTACATGTATTTGGATATAATGTGATGGCAGGTTTGGCCTCGTTCGTATGGTGGTACATAAACTATCAAGGGAAATACCGTACCTGCTGGTTGAAGGTGCTATTGGCGCCTGGCATGGGCAGGTTTGAAGGGGCGATGGGCAGAAGGTCCAGTGGAGATCCGGTCTTAATCCGGCTGTCTGTAAGTGAGTAGTGCCAGACCAGAGCGCTCGGACAGCACAGCACAATGCTCTGCACAGGTCAGAGACAGGAAGGAAAAAAAAAACAACAGTTAATGCACGTTTTTAATAATTAGCAGCAAATTTCAAACATTATTCCAGACTGAAACTCGAACAGACGATTCTTATTTCCATAATTTTGACCGGTGCCTATGGGCCGTCATTATGAGCTTCATTACAGCGCCTGGATGATAAATTCCTTTAATATAAACCTTTAATATAAGTATGGGTGGGGGGGTTTAGCGGACGCTGATCTCTTGGACACAGCGTTCTTATGAGAAGTGTTTCTCGTTAGACCTCGTTAGGACTGCTTCTGAAGGATTTCACAGTGTCTTCAGAAGGTCTTTTACAGAAGAAGAACAAGAAGAAATACTTCCTCTACAAGACGACCCGTTTAAACAGATCTCAGTAGTGACGCTAGTTGTTGTCATGAGCCGTTTGTTGGCGATTCCACACACGACTTAAAGTCAATAAGATCTGCACCTGGAGCATGCAGCTGAGTCCGAACACCACAGGCCGGTGCTGGGGGCAGATGTAGAAGTCGGTGAAGGGCGTCTGGGGCTGGGTGGCTCCTGCTGGCTGCGAGGTGGGGGTGGTGGGTAGAGCGTTACCCGGCTGCCCGGCGATGCCGTGTGGAGGGTGTCCTCCCGAGCTGGGTCCTATACTCCCGTCACTTAACAGCAAGTTTAGGCGGCGCGTGCAGAAATACGCCAGCCTCCTCGACAGATAAGCCGACTGCACAAACTCCCCCGAGTACTGGACAGAGGACGAAAAGAGGACGACACTTATGTCAATAATTTAACATGTGATAAAATGACACAAAGGACATCGGATCAGGGCTCCTAATACTGGTTCTGACAAGGTACAGTGTTGAAGTGAGACTCGCCTCCACTACACCGACCAACCTGTAAGAGGAGCGGCAGCAGCAGTTTTAGTAGCTCGTCCTCTCCTGGACGGATCTTTTCAAAGCATTCCAGGACCCACGTCAGGAACTCGTGTCTGTCCAACATGCCGTCCTGAAAAAAACAAAACAAAAAAAAAAACTTAAATGCTCACAAGTCAAAACCAAAATTCAGTACTTGCTACCTTCCTGATTTTTCTTTTATTTGGATCAAACTGATTTTAATATTACACAAGAATACCCCAACTAAATGTAGATTTTATTTGTTAATAGGGGGGAAAAATGCCATCCAGGTCCTAGATGAAAATGCAAGGCTTTCTTTTCTACCATCCAAATATTTTTCTTTAACTTTTAATTTTGTGGTTGGAAACCAGAAATGTTTTTGTACCAGTTCGATCATAAACTCGAACAGGAAAACCCATGAAGTCTAAGACTTGTCCACAGTAAGTGAACCACCGCGACTCACCTGAAACATGAACATGGCCAGTTTCTCGTTGTACTCCCACTGCTTCATTGCCGTCTCCACCTCGGCCGGAGGCGCGGGCAGGGGAGAGCCGCAGCTCTGGCTGGGAGACTGGCGGTAAAACTCTGCCACCTTCTGCAGCTGCTCACAGAGGTACTTCGTAATGATCTGAGTCCATTCTGGGGGGAAATTAAACCGAGAGAGTGTCTAATTACTGAGCGGGACAACGAAAGACCTTTCGAACCCCAACTGAGGATTGTGTGAATGAGACTGAATGCTGCTAGGACAGAGCGCGGTTACCTATGCACGGGTCGATGACGTGCCTCTTCTTGACTTTAGTTTCGGTTATGGCGGCATGATAAGCACACGTCATTTTGATCATCCAGGCGGAACGCATGACCGGGACGGAGTATTTGGCCAGATATCCGAAAACCTCCTCCTTCTTACTGAAGATGGGGACCTGGTTCGTTCAACAAGAAGGCACACAGAAAAAACAAAAACATCAAAGAGAACTAATTATATACCTATAGGAAGTTATCAATTTTCCTGAAGGTACTTGGGTAACTATAGAAGCTGTACCTTGGCCATGAGAAGGATAATTTTTACAAGAAACAGTGGATCGTCTCCACAAGATTAATTATACAGGATGGGTCATAAGTTTCCATACATGGGGAAAAATACGTTTATGATTTGTTATAAATTTCTATTTTATATATGGCACTTTAAGGCCATGGTGTATCAGGAAAAGATAAGAGACATAAGACTATTTGACGGACCATATCATAACAGTGGCTGAAACATAATTACGAAGTGTTTTCTAAACAATAGTAGCCATGTAAAACAAATTATATATAATAAATTGTTTCCCATTAAAAAAAAACAAAAAACATTATATAATATTTAAAACATATGGCGGATGTTCCAGGAGACATAGGGGACGATGTGGACGTCGCAGAGTGCAATGTGGGAATGCCAGTTAGCCTAATTTGCATGTCTTCGAACTGTGGGAGGAAACCGGAGTACCAGGAGGAAACCCACTACATGCAAACTTGATGCACACGGACCCGAGACGGGAATCGAACCCAGACCCTGGAGGTGCAAGATGACAGGGCTAATCACTAAGACAATGATAAAAAGAAACTTATTTTTTTCCTTTTCAAACCAAAATACTTGTTTAACAGAGAGAACATCCAATCTTTGCTAATGAGTATTTAAACTTAATAGAAGGAGTCACGGCTTTGTGCCACAGTCTCCATGTTTTCAGATGCAGGAGAATGTTAAAGACAGACCTTTGTGATTTCTTACCTGCCTGTTTATGGTGAACTGTGAGGTTCGGATTATTGTGAATTTCTTATTGCGAGTATAAATCTGTGCACTGACACAAGCAGTCATATTTGTCGGTAATACTGTACATACCAACCGGATAAATAATGAAGCTGAACGCTTTCGATTAAAGTGCACAGTCTTGTCTCTGGGTTGTGTATAGACACCAAAGTAGCTTAAAAACTTAGTTTGGTGAAAATATACATCTTAAAACATAAGCGCAGGAGACACACGGTACGGCTGAGGCAAAGCTGGAAATCCAACCTTCTTAGCCAGCTGAGTGAGCGGCTTCGTCCCGGCCAAATCTGTAAACCAGTTGTTGATGGAGCTCTGCGACCTCGCCGTGACCAGCCAGAAGTTGTCCTTCTGGTTGACCTGTGGCTTCCTCTTCCCCGTGTCTGGGAAGGTGTTGCATCGCAGTTTTTCTGCAATGATGCTGCTGAAGTTTGAGCTAATCTGAAAAAAGAGGCGCGAAAAACAAGTGCTCTACATTTAAAAAACGCTCTGTAGATGACCACACACACAGTCGTCATTAAACATGTTTATGTTTTAAGGGACTTACCTTAGAGGGGTTAAAGTTGACATTTTTAGCACTACCATGCTCGTCCCCTGATACAGCCGGCTGGTTGTTGAAGCCCTGCTTCACGTTCAGTGCAGTCAGTTCATCCTAAACGACAACAAGTAGAAACATTTTAGTGAAATTGTGAAAGCTGGACCAAGACTATTAATTCAACATACACCTTGCAGTATAGTAACAGGTGATGTCGCTAATTAGTTCTACACTGTTTGCCTGAAGAGTTGTGCTAATTAACTGAAAAGTTAGTGAAGAACTGGGTATGAGACAAAGGTATCCCACTTCCTGAGCCATGGCCTGGGTCATCTTCAGACTGTAACCAAATCGGGGATCCAGGAGTTTTTGAAGAATAAAGGACTTCATATTCAATATTGTTTCTTCTAAAGAACTTTAATTGCAGAAAATATCAAATTATACTTCTTATCTTGACTGTCGTTATTTAAATTAACTGGCAATGTCATTGAAGTATGGAATTTCATAATTTCGTCCAAATTCTTTTGGGCAAAACAGTACACTTTATGATAATTTGTTTGCATTATGGTTTATTGCCATATCAGCTTCACAGGCTATTTCATGGCCGATACATATTAAACACTCAAACAATTACACGATCTAATATAATATTAAGTTATAGATATAATGTAAGGGATTTAAAACGTAAAAACATATATTGGATAAATAATAAATCAAAAGTATATGCTTTATAGTCGGATTAGTGCTACAGTGCTGACACTTTGGAGCTTCCTCGCTCTTGAAAACTCTTCATGGTTCAAACTCGTATAGGCTATACATCGCCTTGCATATATACACACATACACAAGATTTAGATTTTTGACCAAAAATTAGTTTCTCATTCAATAACAATAATAATAAATTATTATTAATGATGTGGTTGTCCCGAATGACATGGACATTAAGGAAACTGAGAAACTTAGTAAATATAAAAGGTCACGAAATTTCAATCTTGTGAATGTGGAAGAGGAAAATGTGCGATTCCGTTTGTAATCATGACATGTCATCAGACAAGGACATCAAAGGTTTCTGGATGGAAGTTTCTTCCTAGAAACAAGTGTGTAGCGAAAAATAAATAAATAAATACTACATGGTAGTGCCCACGTACTTCAGAAAAATATTTTAAATAGGAATCTAAAATGGTTTAGGAACGGTGCGTTCCTGGAAGAAACCAGCTCAACCTGTGTACAACAGTTTATAACACTACTCACTCTGCGCGCTCTGCCCTACACCAGTGGTTCCCAAACTGGGGGTCACGACCCCACTTGGGGTCGCGGAATAATTTCAAGGGGTCGCGAGAAATTAGTGGCGCTCGATTGACTTCTACACTGGCGTTCGGCAGCCTGCAGCCCAAATTGTAGTTTGTGTGTTTAACCTGTG
>JAOTQY010000010.1:3918862-3933197 GCA_026413445.1 Dolichallabes microphthalmus
TAGGCTCCAGGTCCCCCGCGACCCTGAACACAGGATTAAGCGGTATAGAAAATGAATGAATGAATGAATGAATGATCTCCTTTAGTGGATCTGACACTTGTTGGATTCTCAGACTCCAAACACTCTTTTTTTCTTTTCCTTTACATGAACTAATGGTGCGAGAGTGTACAGCTGGCGAGAAAACAAGTGCACATAATTGCTCAGGGTCCTGAGGGAGCTGTGTAGGACAGCAACCGTTCCAGAAAATATCACCATGTGAGGGTTTAAGTTTGCTTGCGCACACTGAGACTTACGCTTACCCTCTTTAAGTGAACATACCTGGAGTTGGTGTGTGACAAATATAACGGTCTTTGCTCCAGCTGCACTGCGAATGGCACTGTGGAAGAGATGGGAAGCCACGTGTGTGTCCACGGCGCTGAGCGGATCGTCCAGCAGCAGGATGGGTCTGTCACTGTAAAGTGCCCGGGCGAGACTCACTCTTTGTCTTTGGCCCCCGCTCAGGTTGGCTCCTCGTTCCCCAATCTATGTAAGATACAGAGTGCCAATGGATGTTTCACTACATCATCACTACAGTACACAAGGGAACAGCAGGGAGTAACAATTAAGTGGCCATAAATTTCAATGAACGTCATATTATGACAAGCCCAGCGACAGCGCACTCAGGCTCATTACCTCGGTCATGTCGCCGTGAGGTAGCTCCGCGATATCAGGACTTAAACAGCAGGCCTCCAGAACAGCATTATACCTGAAGGCAGATTAGGCAAGTCAGAGCCAATTTAAATGGAGAGACTTACTTTAAAACATATCTCAATCTGTGCACAAGCGGAATCGGCACAGCGGGTCTTACTTTTCCTCCTCGTAATCTTTCCCGAACAAAATGTTCTCCCTCAGGGAACTGTTGAGGATCCAGGCCTGTTGTGCGGCATAGGCGAAGCCCCCGTTTACAGCCACCGATCCCCCGAGTAAGGTCATCTGTAGAGGGGAAAAAAAAAAAAAAACCCAGCTGAAGATGAACTTCGTGTCTCGGAAAGCTTGACCCGTTTGGATCTCACGGGACATGTCCTGCAAGTCAGTACACTGTTGTTGTTTTTTTTCTTCTTCGATTACTTGTATTGCATACACTGCAAGCTCAGCCTTCCAGAAAGGTCACCGAGATCAAGATAACCGAGGCATTTCACATAAGACAACATAGAGAAAGAAAAACTGCTCTGATGTGCAGTGTGATCTCGCACCTGTCCCAGGAGTGCAGACAGCAGCGAGCTCTTCCCGCTGCCAACAGCACCACACACTCCGACAAATGCACCCTGTGGACACAGAGATCAGTGCGGATTAGAGGGACAAAACATCCTCAAGACCGGTCCGAGTTCAGGTGCCTTATTAAACATTACTGGGCAAAAACTATTATCATTATTAATCCATATTGCACTGAGGTATTTTAAAAGCCCTTTCCCACTCTGGTCTATACATAAAGAATTTAAAATATAAATATGAATTCCTTATGCATACCTTGGGGACTCTAAGCTGGACGCGGTGCAGGGTTTTGTGCAGTGGTGGACGCATGCTCTGGGTGGACGAGATGGTGCTCTGTGGACTCTCCTGCTCCATGTGTGTGAGGAGGTGCTCCGCATTGGGCTCTTGACCTTTCGCCTTCTCATCCTCCGAGCTAATGTAGAGACTCAGCTTTTCCTTCCGGAGAACCCGGCGCATGCCTCCTCTCTTTTGGCCCGGCTGTGGCTTTGCGCTTTTGGTCTGTGGCGGCCGAGCTTTATTCCATGCCAGCGTGGCGTCTCTGAACTCCACAGCATTCTCAGGATCCTGCATTTTGCCTAATATGACCTCCTGGTCCTCCATCATGAAGAGTCTCTGTAATAGAATAAGGAAACAGTAAGACGAGATATACTGTACACTCACCTGACACTTCATTAGGTACTCGTGTTTATTAAGTGCTAATAACTAATCAGCCAATCACGTGGCAGGAAATCAATAGAATCAGAAAGAAAGGGGATTTAAGTGACTTTGGTTGTTGGTGCCTGACAGGTTAGGGTTAGTATTTCAAAAACTACTGATCTACTGGTTTCTTTTGGTACAACCATCTCTAGGGTTTACAGAGAACAGTCAGAATAAGAGAAAATATCCAGGTAATTCTCAGGGTGAAAATGAACTGTTGATGGCAGAGGTCAGAAGCAGAACGTCCAGACGGGTTCAAGCCAATAGAAAGGCAACAGTAACTCAGATAACATCGTGTTACAAACGATGCATGCCGAAGAGCATCTCTGAACTTGTCTAACTTTAAAGCAGATGGCTACAGCAGCAGAAGACCACACCAGGTGCCACTCCTGGCGGATAGGAACACGAACCCGAGGCTACAATTTACCCTGGCCTCACCAAAATTCGACAACAGAGGATTGGAAAGACATTGCCTGGTCTGGTGAGTCTCGATTTCTGCTGTAAACTTTGGATGGTGTGTAAAGTACATGAAAGCATGGATCCATTCTGCCTTGTATTAATTCAATTCAGTTCAACTCAACTCAACTTTCAACAGTTGTTGTTAAAAAAAATATATGGAAATTTTGTAAGAAATGTGAAAAATGTGTATGAATCAAAATGATCAGATAGTCCATGATGAGCAAGCCAAGGGGCGACAGTGGCAAGGAAAAACTTCCTGAGATGGCAATAGGAAGAAACCTTGAGAGGAACCAAGCTCAACAGGGAACCCATCCTCGTCTGGGTGATAACGGATGACAGTTCAGGCTGCTGGTGGTGGTGTAATGGTGCTTTGGGCCACTTAGCATGGTTTAAATGCCACAGCATACCTGAGTATTGATCATGTCCATCCCTTTATTAAAATATTTTTTTGGGGGGATTTTTTCCAGATTTTTCTCCCTAATGTAGTTGTGTCCAATTCCTCCCCGTCACTAGGGGGCTCCCACATTAAGGCTACTACTATCACTCAGTCGGGAGGGCCGAAGACTATCACGTGTTTCCTCCGAACCAAGCGACACTAGACGACCGCATCTTTTCAAACTGCTCGCTCACGCACCGTTGGGGGCGGCGTAACACACTCGGGGGACAGCGCTATCCGCTCCTTCCGCTTGCTCACAGACGCCCCTGATTGGCTGTAGAGCCGTGATTAATGTGGGAGCACGAAGTACGAAGTACCTCTCATCTCTCCCCACGGCCAATCAGCTCTCTCTAGACCTCCAGTAGGACCTGATAGGGCGAGCACTTTACCACTGCGCCACACGGAGGCCCATGTCCATCCCTTTATGACAATTTGACATGTCACAAAACTAAGATAATCTCAAACTGGTTTCTTGACCATAACAATGGGTACGCACTAGTCAAAATGGCCTCCACAGTCCACCAGATCTCTATCCAATAGAGTACCCTTGGGATGTGATCAAATCTGCAACAACTGCATGATGCCATCATGTCATTCATGATGGTGGTGCAAAATCTCCAGCACTTTTTTGAATCTCTGCTATGAAAAATTAAGACAGTTCCAAAAACAAAATGTGTCCAACCCAGTGCTATCAAGGTTTACCTTATAAAGTGGCTGTTGAGTGTACAGTATATACATAAGTGCAAAAGGTAGTACGTGACCTGTACTTGTTTGCATTACATTTTAAATCATTGTTGCAGATAAATTATAAAACTGCACCAAAATGAAATTTGGTGGACAGTTACTCTATCTGAAATGCTGATTAGCCACCAAAACAAGAGAAATCTTTCAACCCTGGATTGCTTGAGGGAAGTGTTTGACATTCACCTGGAATCTCTTAACGGCGACAGCACCTTCTGATAAACCACGCACTGATAAGGGTGTAACCTTTAGGGCGAATGTCATGGAGTTGAAGATGGCCACAACGGTGAATGCCTACAGAGAAGAAGAGATGAGAAGACAGAAAGAAAAGAAGGAGAGGACAAGGAGTTGGGAGTTATTGATGAAGTATGTACTGTGTATGGATTACAGTATATACTATACTTTGGAGAGCGAGCATACCTGTGCTGCAGTGAGATCGTTGCCCAAGGCCATGTGTAGAGTGAAAGTACACACGCAGGCGATCACAACAACGATGGGAGCCACGCCAATGGTGAGACTTTGAACTAAACTGGCTTTTTCCAATATTTTCCTTTCCTCTGATCGAACCTCTACAAACACAATCCAAGAGTCAAGAAGAATAGAGGCGAACCCATTTTCATCTCTGGTGCCCGAAGCGCTCAGAGATGTTTGTTTATAATGGACAAACCGTGGTTTTTTTTTTCCCTGAACAGAACACAGACAGAGAACTGGAGAGGAAAACTAGAATGAAGTGCCTGATGACGGTTGCGAGCTGCGAGTTTGGAATGAAGCACCCTGCGGCAGACTTCTTGCACCATCTTAGTGTTTGTCTTCTAAATAGCTATGAACAAGCTATTCGGCTGGATGACGGCCAATTTCTCCTTCTTCCATCCAAAGACCACCCAGAACCATGGCTATAACCTTTACAAAGCCTCACTGATGTGTTCCTGCAACTCGAATACAAGTGAAGGAAATATGTGCTAAAGATAGTTCAGTGTATATATAGCGTGAGGAACGTCATTGACGAATACGGCATCGCTCAGGACCGTGCCTGAAATTACACTTAAATATTAAAGAGGCTAATTACATCTTGAATCAAAGATGTCCAGATCAAGGCCTGGAGGGCTGACATCAAGTGCTGTTTGGTGATTTACCTTATTCAAGTGTGCTAGAGAAGTCGACTGCACCACATCCCACTATACTGTATGGATAATATGTATGCCTGTCATGACTCCACTGAAGGACGAGAATCATCACGGCTTGTAGGCGACAAGACTGAAAAAACATCTATACTACAGATTTCCGGCGGTGGGACGGGACCTTTAATACAAGCTCCAAAGCTTCAGATTTTACAGAGATGCATATACAGTATACACTGTTGCACACGCTAAGATTTTATTTCATCACTGCACACAACATGCCATCAGGGAAGAGAAAGTCCATGTACAGTATGTGATAACCTGGTCATTAAGGTCGTCAGCTGACTTCATTTTTTTGCCACATACGGTGCTGAGCCTAGACCTGTCCAACTAACCAACTGTTACCAACTGACCAACTGTTACCAACCACCTCACATCATAACACTGCTTCCAGAGGCTTGTACAGTGGCCACGATGCATGATGGGTAATGTGACACACTCATCACTCTGGAATAGGTTTAATCTGAACTGCACATTTTCGTCTCCCCAAAGCACGATCTTTATGCTCCCTAGCCAATTTAAGCCTTTCTTCTGATTCGTCTCACTGACAAGTGGTTTGCTTAGGGACACACAGCTGTTTAGTCCCAATCCTGTGCCATTCTAGTGTATAGAAATGCTCTTACTTTCACTATTAAACATAGCTCTGGGTTGTACTGTTGATTTTTTTTTTTTTACCATGCAATTTCATTTTCAATTTCAAGTGAAAGCAATGATTTTTTTCCAACCACATTTTCTCTACAATGTTGACGGTTCAGCACTGTCCTTCCATTTTTTTGATAATGTGTTGACTTAATTTGACCCTTTTTTTCTTTGGCCAGACAGTATATATTTACATGTTCCATGAAAATCCTATTAAACAGCATGCAATGTATAAACATGTCACATATTCATTTCAATAAACACAATGGATTTGCATTTGAACAGCTTCTGCATTTCTAAAATGTCGGACTTCTCCATTTCTTTTTCTCTTTCGCCGCCACTATTCACGTCATCTACCGACTTCTCCTTAAACATGAGCGCTTTCCGTAATTTAGTCGAACTGGTCTGGTTTATTTGGATTCTGTCTCTATTGTATCTGTTTCCATTTAGTGTCAGTTAAATTAGATGAAGAAGTTTATAGATGTATCTGATACAAATCGCAAAAACTCTGAGCCTTTTGGCTTCCCACTGTCTGGACCCCCATCTGTTTAATTTCCAACTTCCATAATGGATATTGCTTTTCTTATTTCGGTTAATGCTTAATCTTTTCGATGGGTTAGTTTCACACGTTGGCCAGGTTTTATCTTATTGCATGAGCTCGTTTTATGAAATATATAATAAATACCTCAATCTCTGCAATTCTTTTCTCCTTCAGTGCTTCCCTGAGCTCCGCTTGGGCCTTAGTCCTGATCCTGCAGTGTCGGTTCCTGCCACTTTTACCTGGTGTCTAAGGGTGGATTTGGTTTTCTGAATCTACCTATTACCTGAATATGCAGCTTTGAACTTTCACAGTGATTAGTGAAAAGCCCTGCCTATCATTCACATATATTATAACACCCTTCTCCTCTAAGCTGCCAGCTAAGTGAAATCTCTCCTCAGACATTAAGTACCAAAGAGTGTTAAATGCTTTTTAAATTAGCCTTGTAGCTCAGGGACTTTCGAAAGCCTTGACTGATGGAATATTCAATGCAGAAAAGCCTCATAAAGAAGTTATCTCAGAAGTACTTTAAGAGGTCAGTGGGGGAGAAAATGGCCAGCTGCCTTTCGGAGAATGTGAGAGCATGGCGAGTCCGCTGAAGAGCAGACGGGAATCATGGCTTACTGTGGACGTTGCTGGAGAAGGCTGATTCCCAGCAGTACATCTTAATGAACTTGATGCAGCTGATGATCTCATTCATCAGCCGGACGCGCTGGTCCGTGACTACCACACATTTCTTGCGGAAGTGGGCCGTCAGCTTGGAGGCCAGCATCTGCATGAGACGGATAAGGGAATACACTGGGGTGTGAGGAGGTCCAGGATATTTAGAAATCAACAAGACATGTAAAATATTTATTTGGATTAACTATGTGTTTGACAAGAGTGCTTACAATCAGATCTGTAAGCATTTGGACAAGGACACACTATTTGTATCTTTGTACAGCACCACAATGGATTTGAAATGAAGCAATCAAAAATGTGATTGAAGTCTACGGACTTTCAGCATTAATTCAAATGGTGTAATAAAAACAACAACAACATATTGCCGCTGTAAAAATTATATCTTTTTTTTACACAGGTCCTCAGTTTTCAGAGGTAAAACTGAACAAATGAACAGTTATAAATAAAACATACATAAAAATAATCATTCCATCCATCCACTCATCCATCCATCCATCCATCCATCCATCCATCCACCCATCCATCCATCCACTCATCCATCCAGGAACCTCTGTAGATCACCATTTTTACAACCGTGGAAGGACTTCCTGGTCATCACTCACAAGCTCATTCACACACTAACGCCAAATATCCTAACCTGTATATCTTTGGACTGTGGGAGAAAACCGGAGTACCTAAAGGAACACACCCAAACACTGGGAGAACATGCAAACTCTACGCTCACAGACCCCGAGGCAGGAATCAAACATGAACCCTGGAGAAGCAAGGTGACGACGCTAATCACTAAGCCACCATGCCGCCATCATAATAATATACATAATTAACAGTTTGACGGCCAATTGTGTCCTGATTCTTAGAAGGCTTTCCCACATTCCCAAATTTGAACCTGAATTGGGGCGATCTTGAGTTCGTAGAAAATCATAGGGAGGTTGTCAGGAGGTACGTGAGAGATCAATACGGCGCATCACAAAAGAAACCTAGCCAGCCCAAAAATTATCATCCGGAATAGAAGTTGTCACTGGCTGAATGGAATGCACTTGGTGACCTCAATGACCCCAAAAAGTGGGGCTGACAGCCAAAGTGGAGGATCACCAGCATTCTTTTTGGGTCAAGAGAAGTCTCTTCACAACATCTAGCCGAGTCAAGAACACCATGGAGGACGTGGGTGTAAACGTTGTCAAAGTCTACAATCAGGAGACACCTTCCTAAATGGAAATACACAAGGTTGTCATCAGAATGAATTGGACAGAGCTCCAAAGTACAGACGGATAATGGTACAAAATATATCGCAAAAGCAACACAAGGCGAAGAAAAGACATTTTCTCAAATTTTCTTATTGAAGACAAAACTCAAGGCAGAAAGACACAAGCAGCAACTGAAGACAGCTGCAGTAAAGTCGTGACAAAGCGGCTCATGCAGTAGGAGGAAATTCAGCATTTAGTGATGTTCATGAGTTTCAGACTTCAGGAAGTTATTGAGTGCAAAAATGTTTGAAGTGTTAATATATTTATGACTGTGTTAGTTTGCCCAATTATGTTTGATAGAGAGATTTGTTTGATGGAGGAAAATGCAATACTTTTGATAACCCTCTTGAGTTAAAGCTGAAAGTCTAGACTTTAATCACATCTTGGTTCAAATATATTGTGGTGGCAAAAATATGAAAATTACGTCCTTGGTCGCATAATTACGACCCTGACTATACTGTATATCCAACTACAGTCATATCACTGTGTCATGTTCAGAGTTAAAGAGACGTGAGTTTAATAACTGTCTCATGCTTATGTCTGGAAGGTTCTCCATATCCATATTGTGTACAGTGGTATAGGGCCATGCAACATACATTTCCCAGTGGCCCTATTAATATATTAAAATAACTGATGTGCAGTCCAAGCCTTTCTAGTTTACCTGGCAGCCATATTTATTACCTGGATGAATTTAACTGGTTCAGTGCCATTGGCTTGATGTAAACAGGACCTCCTTCTGAGTCAGGATTCTAGTGTACAGTACTAAATGTAGGCCTATATAGGGTAACTATAAAGACTATATAGGTGGCCTTACAAATATATAACATCATAGAACACCATGTTTTCTTTTTTCTTCCTTGACTGTTTATGCGATTATTTTGTCATCATGTAGGATATACATTACTAAAGCTTTCATTGCCAAGGCAGAGTCTAGCACATAAAACATCCTCACCATTAATGGATTGAAGATGATTAAGATCGCCGCGCCAATAAGTGCACTTGGTCCCAGCAAATAGGTGTTGTAGGACAGGGCGAGAATACCCACCACGGGTCCTCCACTTAGCAGGCACCCTACTGTTACGGCATCGAACAGCCGCTGGCCGTCACTGGAACAAATGTTTACCAGCTGGAAAAAAAAAAAAAAAGGCTGGATGTTAACTCAACTTACTGTCTCCTATCATACTCAAAGATTTAACTGTATTCAGGTCAGACCTGAGAAATCATGAGGAGAAACGAATACAAGGATAGTATACAGTACGTAGTATCAACATTATCTTAATCATCTAATCATCTTCTTATCTTACAGTCTCTGTTTGTTATTTAGTCAACTCCCAAAAATATTATTACCTATAATATACAATATTAATGGAGGATCGCTTAATTCACTCGTACCTGCAAGGCGTTATGCAGATTTTAAAGCTGCCTAGCTCATATTAAAGGTGCTGTATGTAATTCTTCCATCCATCCATCCATCCATCCATCTAGAAACACCTGTAGTCCATGACTACTGGGAGTATGGAGGCTAATTGTGACCACTGTATTAATTTCCATTTTTACAACCCTGGCAGGACCTCCAGTGAACAGTCACACACACATTCGCACAGTTAGACTAATCTGCATGTCTTGGGACCCGGAGGAAACCGGAGAACCCGGAGGAAACCCACCAAGCACGGGGAGAACATCCGAACTCCATGTCATTTTGGCCATACCATTTGTAAAGTATTTCTAGACCTGAAATAGACATATACAATAGAGTACTTTCTGACATATTTTTGAAAAAAGGAAGTGCATCTGGTCAGAAATGTCTATTTTGACTGACATTGCAGCCAACCAATCAGAAAACAGCAAGTCAGCAAACACATTTACTGACAACTAACTGCTCCTCCCCTTTCGGAATAAATTTCATTTGAACTTCTCTGGCCCCGAAATTATCTCCACCTTTAGTGGAATCGGTGCTGGTGGAGCTTTGCCGACATCTGCGTCTTATGTATGAACTTTTAACAGCCGTGTTGGGATTGATTTCCTTTTTCGTTCCAATTTATCTTGGTTTCTCAAAATTGCAAACTGCTCCTTTAAGACTAAGGTGTAGTATGCAAACATATGAAAAAAAAACAGCGCAGGTTAGCCATGCATACACAGTATGTATATTACGTACCTCTCCTGTGCTGATCCCTTTAGTGCTGCGCAGACGTAGGATTTTCTCAAAGGCAAATGCCAGCGCTGCCCCTCGCAGACGTGCAGCCGTGCGGTAGTTAATACTCCACACCGTAGCCATAGACCAAGAGCGAATCAGCTCAGTGAGGAAAACCCCTCCGACCAAAGTCAGGCCGTATGGAAGCCAGACTTCTGAACTTTGAGCGTACTCCAACAACGCCCGGATCAGCACAGCCTGTACGGGACAGCAGAGAACAGACTATATGTTATAAACGTGATCGTAAAGGTGAATAAATGTGAGAAAAGTTATATCATGTGCCGTTATCTTTTATAAGTATAAAAAAAAACATTCTTAACAACATGTAAGAACACTCACTCACTCATCGTCTATACCGCTTTATCCTGTATTCAGGGTCACGGGGACCTGGAGCCAATCCCAGGAGACTTAGGGCATGAGGTGGGGTACAGCCTGGACAGTCTAATCTGCATGTCCTCCGGAGTACCCGGAGGAAACCCACCAAGCATGGGGAGAGCATGCAACCTCCATGCACACGAACCCAAGGCGACCCGGGAATCGAACCCAGACCCTGAAGGTGCGAGGCGACACGCTAACCACTAAGCCACTGTGCCACCTCAGACAAGAAAAATCTAAGAAAAAAATCTTTCCAAAAAGAAAAGCCACGGTCTCAAAGACAGGTTGCATAGTATCATGCATCACTTGCTATATAAACACATACAAATGTACTCTCTCTCTCGCTCTCTCATACTGAGTGATACTGATTATCCTGTACAGGGTCACTGAGGGCAATACCCTGGGTGTATGGGGTAATGGGGTGCCACACACTCACACACACTACAGGAAATGTGGGAGCCTATTCTGCATGTCTTTGGAGTGGACAAGCATAGGGAAAACCTTTTAACTCCATGCACACAGACCCTAGACAGGAATCGAACCCTAGACCCTGGAGGTGCGAGGCCACAGTGCCAACCACTACGTGCCACCTATATGAACCTCAATGTTATTTCAACCATTTATACTGTGCACAACATTTACATACATTTCCTACAAAAAAAGTTAAACATTACAGAAATAAAATATTGTATGTAATAAAAAGAAAAGACGACAATATACCAGACAACAACTGTGGCACATTCTGCAGCGATTCTCAGAAAAACATCATCACGCCACTGGTCTTCTGAAAACTGTATGAAGGCACAATGCTCTTAAAGCCACATCAAGTATTGACTGTTTTTCTCTCCGAAGATCACCTGATAAACTCAAGGTCAGACATGTATAAATACTCTTTACAACTGCGCTTTCTTTGTGCATGATGTGAGGACGTCTTACTCGGCGAGTGAATAAAGAAACAACTCTGGCACTGCGCTGCTCTCTCTTCATTTATGAAAAAAAAGAGAAGAAAAACAAGATTTCACACATAAAACCTAACAGCAGATGATGGCCGTGAGTCTCATACATTATTTTTGGCTTTCGAACCACTTTCTTTCTCAGCAGAGCATCTCCTCTCCTACCGCTCTAAATTTAAGATTTATAAAAGAGCTCTTGAAGCAAATCGTGAACTTCTGGTGCAAAATAAGCTTTAATGTGCTGACCGAGCTAATTATCTCTCCATTACAACTTTGCTATGAAATAAAGAGGCTTGGCTTAATTATTATTTATCCTAACTGTGTATGGTGGCACGGTGGCTTAGTGGTTAGCACTGTCGTCTTGCACCGCCATGGTCCGGGTTCGATTCCCGCCTCCGGTCTGTGTGCTTGGTGGGTTTCCTCCCACGGTCCGAAAACATGCAGATTTAGCGTTCCCAAATTGCCCAGTGAGAGTGTGTATAGAGGTGTGTGTGCCATGCAATAGATCTAGTGTGTACCCCGCCTTGTGCCCTTATTCCCCTGTGATAGGCCCTGTATAAAGTGGTATAGATGATAAGTGAGCGATAATGCTAAAAAAAATGCTATTAAAAAAATGACACCAATTTAATAAACCACAATAAAATAAAAAGATAAAAGTACAATCAATATAAAGTGGGAACATTATTGCAGAAATGTTCAAAAGACATAATATAAGCATCCAAGACAAAATTCATAAAGAAAACACAGGGTACCAAAGATTGAGCATAATATTGCACTATAACCTGTCATATAACTATATATGAAATTACATGTTGTATATTTATACTGTGCAGAAGCTTCAGACAGACTGGTTTTTTATTTTCTACAGAAAAATTTGCCTTAAATGTTTATTTGATGACTTCTGCATCACCGTGTCTATAAAAACGACATTTAAGATATTCAAGCATTTTCAAACAAATAAAGCTAAATATGACATGAAATGTTTGTATGTTAGAAAAAAAGGAAGACAATAAATCCACTTTCCAGACCAAAAAAAGCATAGACGACAATTGTGGCAAATTCTCCTGCAAAACTTTCCTGTGTTAATAAAAACTATTTATCATGAGCACTGTTTAAGAATCAGAGTTCAGGCTTTGGTGGATCAGTGGTCGGTTTCTCGCCAGGAGGGCCCGGGTTCAATTCCCACCCAGCGCCCCAAGCCCCAGACACTGGGCTCATTTAGCTTCGATTACAGCACACCATGTGGTGGCCAGTTCACTCACTCACTCGTCACTCATCGTCTATACCGCTTTATTCTGTATGAGGTCAGCGTAGGACTGGAGCAGGAGGCACAAGACGGGGTACACCATCCATCACAGGGCACACACACACACACATTCACACACTACTTGATAACACCAGTTATCCTAATCCAGTCTTTGGACTGTGGGAGGAAGCCAGAAGACCCGGAGGAAACCCATCAAGCATGGGGAGAAGATGCAAACTCCATGCACACAGAGACGGGAATCAAACCTGGCTGGAAATCGAACCCGGACCCTGGAGGTGTCAAGCGACAGTGCTAACCAATAAACCACTGCTCCCAGAACCACTCTTCCACACTGAAGAAAAACTCCACAGATGTGATAACCTGGTCATTCAGTACATTCAGGTGGTCAGCTGACTTCATTTTATTGCCACATAATCTGCTGAGTCTAGACCTGACCAACTGAAGCAACCCCAGGTCATAACACCGTCTCCAGAGGCTTGTACTGTGGCTCACCTAGATGGATTGAGGTCAATTTGTTTTCTGAGCACATTTCTTTCACGACGTTGACGGTGCAGCACTGTCCTTTCACGCTCCTTTCGGCAATATGAAATATCCTTATTCATCTTCTTCGCCTGATGGAGGCCAATGGTTTGACCCTTTAAAAATGACGCCTTTATTTATCATCAGGCAGTGTACAAAAATGATGAATACCACATTACTTTACACTTCATAGCCACGTTTAATATTTTAGAACATCCCTGAGACGAGTTAGCTCACGTTAGCCTCTACAGGCACACAGTCACTCCTTTACGATTTCCATTGTAATAAAAAAAGGAGCAGTGCAGCTTGCCTTGTTGCTAAGAAAACTACTAAGAAGTGCGGACTTCTCAGTCCTGAAGACTTTTCAGTGTCAGAAAACCGGCTCTACCAGAAGCACTAGCACTGGAGTCGTCCTTCTGTCGGCTTACAGGATACATACCCAAATGATTAAAATTTGCAAACGCCATTTAAACATGGTTATTAGTATAATTATTATAGAAACGTGGTGTATTGGTTAGCTGTTGCCTTGCACCTCCAGGGTCTGGGTCTGATTCCCGGCCAGGCTCTCCCCGTGCTTGGTGGGTTTCCTCGGGGTACTCCGGTTTCCTCCCACAGTCCAAAGACATGCAGGTTAGACTAACTGGCGTCCAAAATCGCCCATAGTGTGTGAATGAGTGTGTGTGTGTGGGTGTGTGTGTGTGCCCTGCGATGGATTGGCACGCTGTCCAGGGTGTACCCCGCCTCATTCCCTAAGACTCCTGGGATAGGCTCCAGGCCCACGCGACCCTGAATACAGGATGAAGTGGTATAGACGATGAGTGAGTGAATGAGTGAGTGAGTGAGTGAGTGAGTGAGTGAGAAAGCATTTGAGCTTTGAGCTTGTGAGTGTATGCTTGTGTTCACTTCAAATCTAATCAGCTTAGATTTGGAGTGAACACAAACATACACTCACAAGTAAACAATTAGGAAACTTCTATTAAGCAATCTCATCCAAAGTCCAATAAATGTTTAGGACAGGTCATGGGTTTTAGAAATCATCAGAGCGCCCTTTGTTATTACTCTATAATCACTGAAAGTACACAAGGCTTCCTATTTATTCATTCATTCATTCATCTTCTGTACCGCTTTATCCTGTTCAGGGTCGCGGGGGACCTGGAGCCTATCCCA
>JAOTQY010000010.1:3975096-3996978 GCA_026413445.1 Dolichallabes microphthalmus
CCCCCCCTAGTGGCGGGGAGGAATTGGACACGACTAGATTGGGGAGAAAATCGGGGTAAAAAGAATTGGACAGACTATTCATTCATTCATTCATTTTCTGTACCGCTTTATCCTTATATACAGGGTCGCGGGGGCCTGGAGACAGACTAAATTTATAAAAAAAAATAATAATAAAATACTTGTTCAAAAGGAACGAATCGTTAATGAATGACCCATCACTAGTGTGTTGAGCTTTTGAGTAAGGTCATGTTTTAGCTTCATGTCTCATGTCTTGTGTTGATGGTACCTTGGTTGTCGTGAATAAATAATACAGAGGAGTAGGTTTTTTGTTGTTAAATGCACAGCAGAAAGGGTATATCACACGTATATTCAGTTCATTTCTTAATAAAAAAAATCATGTATATATACATTAACAGCAGTGAATTGTCCCTGAGCTAAGCCTAAGCAGTACGCTAATACTTCAAAAAAACACGAAGCCCTAACTCCTGAGTAACCACCAACACTCTTGTATAATCCATTCAACTCACTCACACTCGGGGAAAGTGTATGTACATTTGTGTCAGCATGTTGTTTATCTCACACACACATACACATTACCAGAGTGTGTGTTTTCACGGCAAAACAGGCTCTAGTGCTTTTCTCGGTAATTCAGAGAAACTCTGCTCACTGTGTCAGGGAAATGAAGACGGAAGCAGCCGGGGGCCTGAGTTAATCCCAGAGGAGTTTGATTAGAGAGCTGCCTGGGTGGCAGGAACGAAACTTTGCATACATTTTAATCAGAACCTAAAGGGCTGCACATGCAGAGATTTTTGCAAAATACAAATCAAATTATTCAGATTGCTGATTTCGAGCAAACTGTTTACATGTACAATAACATCATCAATCTCTGTTTAAAATGTACATGTGATCTGCACACACTGTGGCACCACATTGAGGTGCCATACTGGGAAAACAAGCTCATTATATACTGCTTGATTCAACTGAGCAAAGCCTGATGTCTCAGGTATTACTGTAGGTGTGTCTTATTATGCAGTATTACACAATATTACATCTCATCTATTTCAAGGTGAGCAGACCACGCTGAAGTGTGTTATACACCAGTGTTCTGACATATTGACCAGTAGGTAGATAGGTGAGTCCGAACCTTAAAGAGCTGCTACCCCTGGGCCATTGTACAAGTCCTTAACCTTCACCTGCGCAGAATAATGCAGGTTATTTTGGACAAAAGTTTCTGCCAAAATCAATAAAGGTAGCACTGTTCGGTGATCCTCAAGTCAATGTTTCTGTCAATGTTTTTGTAGCTAACAATACAGTTGTATCAGAGTAAATCAGCAATGAGAATGATTTACACTTCCCTTCGAGAGGCTGAACTAATTTTACTAATTTCCTCATCAAAATAATCAACTTGCATGTTGCGCCAAACAAATTATACCAGAAGAAGTGAACCAAGCAATTTTTCTCTTAGAACTGAATATATACCTACATCTTATAACTAGCAATTATCAAACACTTGATAAAAAATAAAGTTAGCTGTACAAGTATGGACTAATATCAAATCTCCCCTTTAACTCCAAGATCCTAGAAAAGTTATCACAGCAGTTATGCTCATAAATACATAAAAATAACATTATCATTCACGATTTAGGCCTCATTGTAGCCCAGAAACAGCGCTGGTTAAATTACTCCCTATTGGCCTCAGGGTTGTGCCTCGTTACTTGTGATGTTTGATCTCTGCCAACATAAATTATACTATCCTCCTTGATAGATTAGAAAATGTAGTAAGAGTTACAGGAATGGCCCTCTCCATGCTGTCAGGTGTTCCACAAGTTTCCATTTTAGGCCCAATTTTTTTTTTGTTTTTTGTTCTCTCTAAATGTGCTTCCTCTGGGTAAACTTGTTTATTACATGGTATTAGGTTCCACTGTTATGCTGATGACACACAGGTGTATGTTTCAGAACAACAAGATGAGAGATACCAGTTTAAATTTAAGCAATGTTCGAAGGACAGTAGACGCTGGATTCCTAATAACTTTATTCTACATAACTGTGATAAGACAAAAGTACTGGCTTTGTTTATTCTCAAGGTGTGAGATGAGAAATATAATACCATGAAACGGTGGAGAGAAACTCGTTCATGGAGCTTTTTATTACTGTATATTGCCCTTCACTCTTACAAGTTCACACAGGTTTGCTATCAGCGGAGCGTCTGGCCACTTTATGTTCCTCATGTTACCTTCTGGCGCTCCCTTTTAGTTACGCTGTCAGAGCTAGTCCTGCTGGAGTACTTGCTTACACTCTGCACACAATGTACATTATCCGTCACCATTATGAGATAATGAGCATACCTAATTATCTCTCTCTCTCTCTATTCGCACATGCTACTCCTGAGATACCAGTGATCCTGACCACTTCTGAACCTGCCTGATCCAATCTGATGACCTACTTCTATTTGGAGTTCTCATCACATGGAAACCACTCGTTATTGTTAAGGATGGCCCATATGTACGGCCTAAATATAGACTTAGAAACCTGATAAGTTTAAAAGAGAGAAAGGTCCAGATGATGCATCCGCCGCGCCTCGATACACTTGCCAGCCGAGAGAGAGAGAGAGACAGGGAGAGAGAGAGAGAGAGAGAGAGAGAGATGTTCTCTCCAGCTGCTAAGAAAATAGGTTTTTAAGTCCTAGGCCAATTCCTGAGTGGATATACAGTACAGTACAGTACATATGTGTCATGTCCATCTGATATTAATAGAAACGGTCTGATAGAAATATGTGAAAACAAAAGAGTTCCGGTTGAATCATAAGACATATTACTCACAGACAACCAAAAAAAAAAGATGGACACATGGAAAATTTAAGACCTATCCGACAAAACATAACAAAACCATAACGATGGCTTTGGACTGCAATCAATATAAACAGTTTGCTATGGGTTAGGACTACAATTGCTATCATAGGTTTAGGAATGCAACTGTGTCTCAATCTGTAAACAGCTGATAACTTCAACAAAGTAGACTTCCTGTTAAAACTATAATAATTTTTCCTGGACTGCACTTTTGGCCTAAAGAACACACAATTACTGAAGGGAATTATTTATAATTGCACTATCTGGCGTTACCCAGATAAGGATAGTTTCCCTTTTGAGTTTGGTTTCTCTCAAGGTTTTTTTTCCTTCCTCATGTTGTCTCAGGGACCTTTTCCTCGCCACTGTTTGCCTCTGCCTGAGTCATTAGGGATAAATTTATAAGTGTAAAACTTATGGTACGAAATTGATATAATTCTGTAAAGCTCTATTGTGACCATGCGCGTTGTTAAATTCGCTGAATTGAATCCTTCTCTTACGAGAGTCTGTTTTACATTTTCAGGTTATATTTAACGAATAAAAAAACAAGACAAAACTCTAATTACACACATTTTTGAATGGTTATCATCCAGGAACATGTGTGCGTATAAAACTCTACTTGCCTAATTAACACATACTGTATTTGGTGGAGTCTAAATGGCACACTTGAAGCCGCATGCTTTTCATTTGTGCATACAGGCCTCCAGGCCATACCCGTCTCCCTTTCCTCATTTTGGGGTTTCAGAACGGTGCTCCTGAGAGCAGTCTATGTGCCCTTCATGCACCATTTGGTGAAGCGGACTTGGCAGCCATTCAGGACTCATGGCTCCTTTCGAATATGAGCAGGGATCAAACACTGCCAAGGGGTCCAACGCTCTTCAAATAATGTGTCCTAAAGTGTTTTTCAATATTACTTTGTAATTGAACTCCGGCAGCATTCGGGTTACTTGTGTGAAAGAAAGCAGTAAAATATTTTATTGAATCAAATATCAACCATGACCTGATGTTTATAAGTACCTAATATTACAGTATACCCGGCCTCGTTCCTGCCCACACAGGGCTTTATATACAGCGGAGGTGACCTATTTCAAGTTGTCAGTGTGATCTGTGCAGTTTATTAGTTAAGGGGTTGACAAAATTATAAGCTTCATTTGTCTCCGAATGGAAACGTTTACACTTTCATCAATGAATCATGTTGCAACCAATTATTTCTAATTATTTCCCGCTCCTATCGTAAACAAACAGTCCACTCGGGTGTCTGAGTGAGTAACGATTGAGCGAGTTTTTGGCGAGACATGGCATCCAGTATTGAGGACAGCAACAAATACTAGCTTCTACAACGTCCAGGCCTTCATAACATCAACTCATTAAGGATTGATCGGAGTTAAATAACCTTAACTTCATCAGATTTTTCCAATGGCGAATTTCTAAGCTAGATATTATTCAAGGTGCATTCTCTCTCTCTCTCTCTTTTTTTTTTTGCAATACGAGAAAAAAAATATATTCTGTGCAGTCTGGTCTTTCAGGAACCGTACATACTTTTGAACATGCCATAAAAGTGATCACGCCGCTACAGATATATACGCAAGAGTATAACAGACTAGGTGACATTCCAGCATCTAAAGCCAGAGTATACTTGAAAAATAAATAAATAAATAAATGGCAGCATAAATCCTAGAAGGTCAAGAGCTCCATTTAATCTGCGGCTAGCTCAGATTTATTTCATTAACATCCTAAGAATGTCACAAAAAATCTGCATAATGTTCCTAGCCGTCATCCTTCATGCACACTGTCTCTGTGGCTGTCCGTGCTTTAGGTATAACTGTACTAAGAAACAAAATAAATAAATAAACAATGCATAGTCATTAATTATCATTAACTTGGATAACTTTGAATAAGCGGCTCATTAGACCAATCTCCAGCAGGTATTGTTCATGCTGAAAGGAAAACTCCATTAAACAATAAACACAAGTCTATAATAATAATAATAACCTACCTCTTGACTTTATTATACAATAAAGCCTCCTGAGTGTTCGGTTTATTATTAATGTCTCAAATTTCTTTACATGACAGAATCATGTCCGTCTTGCATCGTACTGTAGTTCTGTAGTTTAAGAATAAAGCGTGATGTGTGTGTGTGTGTAAGTGCGATGTGTGAAGGGTTGCACCTTTTGCATGCCCTGCAGCGCTTGTTGTAGGAAGCTCAGCTGTTGTTGGCGTGTCGCGTCTTCCTCGCTGCGCGCAGGATTTGCTTTGCTCTGTTCCTGCTTCAGCAGCTCCACCTCATTCCTGTAGGCATCCAGCTGACATCGCAGGCTGTCGTTCTCCTCCCTCAGGGCCTCCACCTGTGCCAGTGGCCCTGAGAGAGACCGGGAGGGGAAAGGGAAGGCAAGAGAGAGACAGAGAGAGGGAGAGAATAACAATCTTGAATCTTAAATCTTGAGATAAAAACTAAATCCAGATAAAGATATTCAGATTTCGATCCCTTTCCAGCTGCATTGTAACACCCAACACCCGAAAAGCACTTTGGAATTAAAACTCAATAGGACAGGAAAAAACAACAACAACAACAACAACAACAAAAAAACGCCTAGCTGACAAAACCTTTTGTTGTTTTCCTCTCCTTAGGTATTTTTGTGGAAGTTCACTCAAGCGTATTCTTGTAGGACATTACGTTTTATTTCTTAATTTCTCTTCTTTATGAGCGCAGTAAAATAAAATTGGGGAGTCTAGTATTTAATTGTTTTGCTAGACAATAACCTACCGACTTTCAGGCTCACTTTTAAAAGCCTGAGTTTATTATTATTTGTTATGGATAAAATACAACAGAGTTTACTTTTACAAATCGGGTGGTAGGATGCTAAAGGCTTTACATCGTGTCAGGAACATATTGTTTTAACCCGTAAGGTGAGCTCGAATGTGGCCCGAAGTGAGCTCGAAAATACCACTGCATCTTCAGACTTTAAACGTCGACGCCTTTACTGTTTATTCCTTTCAAGCACTGACTACAAAAGAAAAATGAAATCAAATATCAACCTGATGCCTCAAGGTTATTGCTCCATGTTATGTTTAAGCCTAAGCTTAGGAAGCTCAGACTATAAGAAAGTTAGATGATGGGAATAAGAGGGAAATTGTACATGGCAAAGTTGTATATGTAAGAAAGGGAAAATAAAGCAGGGATCATTTTGCGCGTGAGAAAGAAACAGAGAGATAAAATGAATGATGACAGCGAGAGCAACATTTTGACTACAAACAAGGACACATGAGGACAGAACACGAGGGCTGGAAAAGGCGAGATGAAAAACAATACATGAAGCGTGTGCTCATGCCGAGATGAGAGAGCGGAGTTAAAAGAGTGTGTGTCAGGAAGAAGAATGAGAGAAACACACATCATAATAGCTAGGTGAGGTGAGGTGAGGTGTGTGTGTGTGTGTGTGTGTGTGTTTATGTTCGTGTGTGTGTGTGTGAGTCTGTGTGTATGGAGACAATAAGTCACCCGCTGATGGTAAAGCATAGATGGGAGAGTTAAACATGTGACCGAGAGACAGGAAAAGAAAAAAGAAAGTGTGAGTGGGAGAGAGGAGAGAAAGAGAGAGAGAGAGAGAGAGAGAGAGAGAGAGAGAGAGAGAGAGAGAGATAGCTCAGGCCAAAATGGGTCATTTCTCTGTGCTGAGCTGCTATCTCGAACTAATTAGGGAGGATTAAATGGAGGGGATGTGTATTGCTTAATGCTTGGCTTAATGTGACGTCGGTGCTGTTATCAAATGAATGTAATTAAACGATGGCAATATGGTTATTTCTATCCCGTCGCTCTTTTGTTCAGTCAGCTCTTAGCAATCAGTCTGAGGAGAGGAAGAGCAGGCAGACCGCCAGGGGAAAGCACGCCATTTACAGTATCTGGGGCTTGGAACTGGTGCAAGAAAGTCTTACAAGGTAACGCCAGCTCGGTTTTACAGATTGTTTTTTTCCTATTGAATAAAAAAATGTTTAAGAAGGTGTGAGAAGAACTGATTCGTCTGATCGAGTTCCTCGCCCTCCGCCAGCACTCAGGGATAGGAAGTGCTGTCCGTGAGGGGAAACCCCCCCCCCCGCCTCCTCATCCCAGATATACTGTATGTCTATCCTCTGTCTGGACCATCACTGGTTGATTAAAACAAGGGTTGAACTGTCAGGGAAACGGTAATGCAAACAATGACACTTAATACCCGGAGGGCCATATTGGGTATGTTCATGTGTCCACATACATTTGGACTTTGTGTACAAAATTATTATAATAACGCCTTCTATATGTATCTCCATCCATCCATCCATCCATCCATTCATCCATCTAGGAACCTCTGTAGTCCAACTAGGGACTGTGGGGGTCAGTGTTTAGCATTCTCACACTACTGGCAATTTGGGAACGCCAATTAACCTAATCTGTATTTCTTTACGAGTGTGGGAGGAAACCGGAGTACCCGGAGGAAACCCACCATGCACAGGGAGAACATGCTGTGAAGACTCTTAGTCATCCAGGTGAGGTTATCTGGAAGTTGAGTCATGTCAACTGGACTTCTTCTTAGTTTAGTTTAGAAACTTTTCACTACTCATCCAAGTAGCTTCTTCAGTCTGAGGTTCCTCGTATTTACGTCCCCATGCACACAGACGCAGAGACGCGAATCGAACCCGGACCCCGGAGGTGCAAGGCAACAGTGCTAACCGCTACGCCACCGTGCTGCCATATAAAGATATACACACAATGAATATACAAACAATACTCTCTGCATGTATATCTGCCGGCTCTGGAGGTGAAGGTTCCTGTACATTCTCTTATATGGAAGGAGAGCAAAAACTTGGTCACATCTACTGTGGTGAAGGTGTTTAATGGCTGGGAGTTATTATAGATCATAGATCTTCAATATACAATGAAGATCCTCTACAGGCGATTAAAGAAAATCACTATGTTCTGCTCACATGGTCAGTGATTAGGTGCATTTACATGGTGGGTAACATTAGGTGGAGTGATGAGTTTCTTGGAGGGAAATTTGGCTTCCGTTCCTAATCGGTAAACTCTGTAAGCACGGCTGTCTCCCTCTTCCAATATTTACTTTCACCCACTGGGTCTCTGGCTGAGGAAGGAGCACAGATTAGTTCCCAATTTCTCATGTGGTAAAGCGTCTAAGCAATCACAGATGAGATCAGTTGGGAAGCCTAATCAATCCATAAGGCTGGAGACGAATAAAATTCTGATTAAATGCTTTAAGCATGGAGATGCACATCTTATCAGATTCTTGTAAACGGTTAAGCTGGAATCTCTAATCGGACCGCTTTCAATTACTCTCACGATCCATGTCCATGTAAATGTGGCCGGTGTGATCCGGGTTTGCATAAATATTCTTCAAAATCAGTCTGAAGCCAGAAGGATGTGTTGTTCTGTCCTTTAACATGGTGGTATCTGAATCTGTGTGGGTTGAGTTATGGGTGATCCTTTTAGCATCACTGCCTATGAGGTAAATAAAAGGTTCTTATTCCACCAGAATATCAGCTTTATCATCTTTTGGTCACAATGACAAAGAGATATTCATCCAGTCTCTGGAAAAATCAGGCTAATATAAAATAAAATAAAATAAAATAAATCATACAGAAGAGGCAAGGTGTGTATTCCTGTCTTGGCTAAGAGAAGTTCAAACTCGATAAGTGCGAAGATCAGGTTGTTGAATGACAGGTGTGAAATATTTTCCTTTCACAACGTGGGATAGTGTTGAACGAATCTAATCATCATCCAAGTGGATGGCATGCCCTTTCTCCCCATCGCGCCATCCGCCCGCACGCCTCAGAACACGCCGTCGGAGATCGTAATCGTTGTTTCCTAATAATTGAGGTCGCACCTGAAATGAAGTGTGGATCAAAACCTGTTAAACGTACGATTACATTTGCATACATCTGCATGCTAATAGGCGTCGCTGTCACACCGGGGGATCGGTGATAGCGCGGCCGGGATCTGTGACGCCAAGCAAGGGGTTGGGCTGCGACGATGATTTACCCAGCATGCACCAGTGGCTCGTGGTGTGCTAAGCAGCTCTGGTGCGGGGCTGGCTCTAATGACTCGTCAGTTACGAGGGCGTGACGGAGCCGAAGAGCTGAGCGAGCAGCTGGCGGAGACATTCTCAGCTGTGCGCTGCCGTGTTCGGCCCGCCGGAGGGGCTTATGGAAGCATAAAGGTCCTTAATAGTTTTGTAGCACGGCGGAATCAGTCGCGAGCTCGATTTGATGACTTGCTCTTGTAGACTAATGGCTCCTCTGCCGGCGATGAGACTGACAGCGGGGACAAACCGAGGACTGAAAAGACAGACTGATCATTGACCCAGCCATAACCTTTTAATGCTCTCTGATTTTTCTCTTCCCCTTAACAGCTAATTATTATTTGTTCATAGTGCTGGAATGGGAATGTCCAAAAAAAACCCAAAAAAAACGGTGGCCTTGTTGTAAAATATGTCTGGCCTCCCACATGAAGAGTCAAGGCCAGGGCTGAAGTTCTAGGAACTTTGTTAACAGCTGCTTTTCTGCAGACCCTGCCCGAGGTGAAGCCTGCTGTAGTGTCTGTTTCTGACTGGTATTGCATAAGCTTAATAGACTAACCTAATCTTTTTACATCGTAGAACTGGCAACGGACAAACAACAAAGAAGAGAAATTCTTCATTGTCAAATTCACACAATAAAGAAGGATAAAAAAGGACCGCAACACAACTCTGACCATGTTTGCATTCTTGAGATACCATAGCAGCTGCATCCTTGAAAGAGTGCATGCTTCGTTCCGAAAAAAAAAATAAAAATAAAAATCGGGAACTCTTTTGTACGTCAAGTGCGTCCTAAACCTTGGTAGAAATGTGCCGACAGCAGCAAACATGGCTGATTTATTTAAAGCCTTGCTTAGGATTGTCAATCTATGTGTTTTCTTAATCCCGGGGGATTTGCGCGATGCCAACAAGGGTGCGGTAATTTTCATCCGGCTCCCCTTTTCTCCTTAAAGCGTCAGCGCGTTTCTGCCGGGCGTGATTTCTCTGTCGCGAGCATGAAATGAGCAAGCCGTCGCTTACTCGCACGGATTTTATGGTGCCGTGCAACAACAATGGAAAGAGGCTTCTTAATGACCTAATTACCACCTTATCTAATCTGCGCTGCTGTGCAAACGACTGGGACTTCCTGCAACCCAACAAACAGAGTGACAGAGCGTAGAGTGCGGCGCTTATTCCGCGCTATATAATCCCGACTCATAACGGGGATTCGGGATGAGCCTGTGCTCTAGTCGTATTATAATTGTGAGGCCACGAGCTGTGCATACACTGTGGTTTCCAATTACAATCCTCATGACACCCTGCAAAGTTGTATTGGGTCTCACAGGGACCTGGTAATTCGCTGACGAGCTAATCAGAACAGCACCAAAAAAAAAAAAAAAAAAGGGTTCCTGTCCTATATTTCTCACATTTAATGAGGGGGAAGCTTGAGGCTGCAAGCATTGAAGTGGGGGCATCTAGGAGATCTCCACTGCTGAAACCTGCTAACCACACACACACAATCGGATGGTGTGTTAGAGGATTATGGGTACCTGAGTCATCAGAGTCTTTGCTCTCCGGTGCATCCTCCATGTCGTCGTCTGACATTTCCATCTCCTCTTCCCGGCGGATTCCCATCAGCTCCTCGTTATGGATGTTTCTGATTTCCTGCGGAACAGGAGCAGAACGTTAAAATCTGAGGCTGCGGCGGCTTTATCGCAGAAAGTTTATGAATTAAAAATGAAGCCCGTTTTTTTTTAACAAGCTCCTAGCAAATGCTCTAAGCAAAGGTGAGATCAAACTAGGAGAACGTTTGGTTGTCCGTGTTGGCTGACCTTGCCGGGTTAGATAAATACCAAACTAAAACCATGTTTTTTTTTTGGGTGCGTTTTAATGTTTGGCATCGATGCTTGAATGAGATACAGATTTGCGGGGATGAGCAGGGGGCGTATGGAGCAGATGTCTCTGCATGAGTGCCGTCTGCTGGCCCACCTAATGGGGAATTCACCGTCTAATGAGGTGTGTGCACGCATTCACTTACATAAAAGCTGCTATGGGAAGAGATGCTAACTCCCAGAGAAACTAAAGGCTTAGTGTAAACACCACCATCTGCCTGATGCTGAGGGGTCGAACAGGTAGTGCAAACACAAACACACCGATCTGGCCAGACACACACAGAGAGAGAGAGGACAGAGTGGCAGGAGCTGAGGTTATACAGAGAAACGTTTGCGAGGGACGGACAGAAATAAGACGTCTAATCTGGTGTGCGGAAGTATCCCTTTTGAAGTTGCCTCTGTAAGTCCAGAGATTACAACTGTCAATGTATGAAGCCACACAGCCTGCAGCTGACAGCAGCCACCGCTCGATTGAGAGCTACCTTCAAAAAAAAAAATAAAAAAAATCAACGTTGAGTTAAAATCCAAAAATGAATCGACACTTGATGAATTGTTCTGGCTCCCAGCTCGCCTACTTCACATCAAAATGCTTTCTGTATTCGAAACATCTTCATGTATTACTTTCTGATCAGTCAGTCACGGCAAAGCAAGTATAAGCCTGACCTCCTAATATTTTCTCCATCTTTTGATTGCTGCAAATAAACCAGATCCCCATGTCGCCGGTCCGCACTGTGGAGTCCCGCTGGGAGGAATCTCGGCATCGGGACAAACTCCGATCTGACACGATAATGGCTGTTCTGAAGGATTAAGAGAAAAACCCTCTAATTAACAACTCGTTCATAATTGAGCTCCTTACCTTCAGAATGACACGGAGCAGCTCAGTGACTGGACACAGCAGGGATTATGAGCATCGAGTCACATTATCAGCGCTGAACTCCATCTAAAATGCCCTCACGTGTAGATAAAACTAAATACAACATGTTTATCTCGCTTTAATAAAAAGCCAAACCAAACTTCAACAATTTTTGATGAACATCAGTCTTCAGGATGCATTCATGACCCAGATGTTTTACATTTCGTGATGCGTCCACTAAAAAATCTCCACTAAAAAGCTGAAAACAACAAAATGACTCCTAAATGCAGCATTTTCCAATAATGCAGCTCAGCCACTGCAGCGCGTCACCTATCACAGAAGCACACTTTCTTTTCCGGCTTTAACAGGACACCGATTCCTATGTCCTAAAGTTTTTATTTGTGGGTCGCAGGGAGCCTATCCCAGGAGACTTAGGGCACAAGGCGGGGTACACCCTGGACAGGACGCTAATCCATCGCAGGGCACACACACACGACGGGCAATTTGGGAACACCAACTGGCCTAATCTGCATGTCTTTGGACTGTGGGAGGAAACCGGAGTACCCGGAGGAAACCCACCAGGCATGGGGAGAACATGCAAACTCCATGCACACAGAGACGGGAATCTAGCCTGCCCGGGAATCGAACCCGGACCCTGGAGGTGCAAGGCGACAGTGCTAACCACTAGCTGATCAGTTATTCTGCTTACAGTATATGTAACTTTACATAAACTCACCAGGTTGCTCAGGATACAAACCTTTTTCCAAAGTAACCTGTTTTTTCCCCCATAAATACCTTATTTCTTGTATCCGGCACACAATTTATGAATAAACATGTTCTTGTCCAGCTTGCTGAATGAGGCCCATCATGCCTGGAAGCCCATGGAATAAATGAAATAATAATAAAAAATAAATAAAACAAATGCTCAGTGTTTTCTGGACCCAGCCTCAATCAGGATCTGATTACTGGGAACCTTCTGGGAATCTTATAATTATGTAACACTCTTATTTTACGACTGGTGTGTGGTTCAGGCAGGACAATAAAGTCTTTCTGTGTGAATGAGATCATGGCTAATAGTAAGTGTAGCCAACCAGCGTGAGCTTAACAAGGATGATGTTGAAACCACGCTGCGCTTTGAATCCTCTAAGCTGTCAATACTAAGGAAAAAAAAGAAGAAAAAGTCAAGGTATCCAGATTCCTGTTAATCATCCACCTCCGTTATGCAGGGTAACACGCTGAAACGTACATGAACTCAAACAAGACATTCAGACAGAATCAAACACCTACCTTATGTCACGACGAGACTCGTTTTTGCCTCGGGGTATTGCTTGTTCCAAATCCGGTACCCGTTTAAAGCTAATGAGATTACATGATACGACTCTGAAATGTGAACACTTCCTGTCGAGTGTATATTCATTACTCGCTTTCGAGCACTTTCGGATTAGCATAAACAGTATCAGCTCTGCGATTTGTGCAGCAGAATGCTGCTGTGTTGCAGCCTGGAAAAGGAGATTATGATATTAATTACACACCCGATCCAGTGTTTGCTCATTTGGCGCTCGAGTGGTGAGTCTCAACGCACTTACCGAATGACCAGAAAAAAACGACAACAGAGTTATACTTCGTCATCCTTCTCCTCCGCCCAAACTGAGATCATAAATTTGCCTCAAAATAAAACAAAGAAATGGGATTTTGTTCAGCGGTAAAATCCGGGCGAGACGGCGTGCGAGAAGGACGGCATTCTGAACGTGAAACCGAAGAGGTCTCTCGCACCCGACAGGCTCTTTGTATGTGTCACTGCTCGCTCAGGTGTGTTACCTTCTAAGCGGTTGCTTGCTGATGGGAGCTTGGACACTCTGGTGATTTACAGCTACAGATCCCGTACAGACGACTGTCTCCGTTACCCTGTTTAAGAGCTAATTAACGTACGACTCAGGAGAGAGAGACAGAATGAAAAAGAGATAGAGAGAGAGAGAGAGAGAGAGAGAGAGAGGGCATATGGAACTGCACTCGAGGATGGGCAATAAAAAGCGCTAATGGATCAGTTGTATAAAGTAAAGTCCTGTATAAACGTCAATACATTCAGATTAACAGAAAGAAGGAAACAATAATTGAGAACACCAACCTCTGCTTGCTTGCGCCACATGTCCAGGTTCTTGCGTTGGGCTTTGGAGAAATGGTCCCATGCCTTTTGTTTGGAAGCAGCGTGGAATACAGACACAATCTGCTCAACTGTGGCAGGGGGACGCGGGGGGCCAGTATGTACCGTCCAAAGAAAGACAGAGAGAGAGGGGCGATTGGGGAGAAGCAGAGGAGTGGGGAAAAAAAAACTAGTGTCAGATAGGAAGGCAGTGAACTATTTTCCTCGCCCTACGCTCTCTCTATAGCAACAACACTGGTGCATGGATGACTAACTTTAATGCTTAAATAATTCACGGAGGAAACACTGGGGCATTGTGACCTGTTCGACTAATAATTCAGACCACTGAGGCAACTTCTGTGCACTTCTATCTCCTCTAAGATATCATGAACAAAGAGTTTTTTTTTTTTTTTTTAATTACTGAATCATCTCTGATCTCGTTTGAAGCTCTAAGCTGTCAGAGAGAATCAAAGGATCACTACTTTATTGGAGAAAACAGGTAGATGTGAAGTCTAATGAGACTCTTGTACAGGGAAGCTACACGTCATTGCTTTGCGCTTCATGTATGTGTGTATGTGTGTGTGTGTGTGTGTGTGGGGATCTGACAGGACGTCTTGCGTGTGTCAACTCATTAGCAGAAACCTTACAGAAATCAGTTCACCCGCTTGGAATTGAGAGATGGATGAGCTTTGGCAGTAATCCTTCAGGATAGAGACGGAATACTGCCGAGAGCGGAGAGCACCGAGCATCGCATGTCAAACTCCAGTCGAAACTGTACCGAAAGCTTTTTTTTCCTGCTTTAACACCACTGATTCAGAACCTCTGCTAATTAACACGTTCTCTGTGGTTGAATCAGGTCTGTGAGAATGCTAAACCCCACAGTCCTATAAGACAGCAGGTGTTCAGTTAGATTGCGTTCTTCACATACTGAGCGTATTTGCTATTTGGTGAAGGTTTGTACAAAGTTGGCATTGGCTACTTATAATCTGGGAGTATTGTATGAGGTGACCATAAAGTCAGGAACCAATAAGAGTAAATCAGATTATATTTCATATTGCATTAATTATTTACGAAGGGGCGTTTGAGTCAAACCCGGAACTTTGATTTTAAAGAATAACAGAACAGTTATTCTCTAAATGATCCACTGCTACACTAATCCCAACTAGCGCTTGGATCTGAAATGTTGATCTCCCAGGAACTCCCTTAACACCCAAAAAAACCCCAAACATGTGGAGCGAGGTCAGGACTGTACTCAAATGTGGCAATAACTTCCAAACAAGCTCCTGCAATGTACAAGTGGTGTTCATGAGAGATTGCATGTACAGCTCCCACGTACTGTTCCACAAGTTGTTGACAATGTCGATTTTATCTGTCGATTTTTGAGCGACACATGTTCCACTCCCTCGCTGAATATTCCAGGGAATGACTTTGGAACTACACTGGCCGGTATCGTCATTCCCAGAGGTACGGCCTGCTTTAAAACCTGTTTGCCATTCAAATGTTTTACCCGAGACCGGTGTTGGGGGACGTCACTTTTTAAGGTAACTAATTACATTACAAAATTACTGTCTTTAAAAAGTAATCAGTTACATTACAGCGTTACTTTCTGATAAAAGTAATGAGTTAGAGTAATTTTCCATTGGAGAAAATGAAAACCCCTTTGTGATTCCTCATGCATGTTGTTTTCGTCAAGACCTTTATAATTATTCTACCATCATCACTCAGCGAAGTTTTGCCCATAGTCTGTTAACTACTAATACCCCTAATCTCACCTACGTGGTTTCGCGCGGTGGCCATAAGTACGGTTCACCATCATTCACCGCGAGTTTTGGTGCTGTGATTAGGTTTCCATCTTTCTGCATGTCTGTCCTCGCGGACCTTGCAGAACTTCGTGGAACATTGGGTGGTCATTCGTGGCGGCTCACAAAGCCTACCACTGCTTCTCACCGCGAGTCAAACCGCATAGGTGAGATTAGGGTATAAAAGCAGGAATAACGGGGGGAGGGGGGGGGAGAGACTGATGACGACAACTTTCACACACACACACTAACGGAATGACTGCTGTCTGGCTCACAGATTACATACATTGTCTGAATAACGGATTACATTTTAGAAAATATAACTAAATAACTGAGTACTTAAATGGCAGCCCTAACGCGTTAGATTACTCGTTACATCGAAAAAGTACTTTGGTATATTGGTTTTACGTCTTCATTTACAAGTAAGTTCATCAAAAGTCCCAGTTTGACTTGAACATCCCTCGTAATTAAACACTAAAACGCAGCTCGTTAGGTAACAAAGATGCCAAAGCAAAATGTATTCTGTCTTGAAGACCCGGAATTCTCAGCCTCATTAGTGCAACTCAAAAACAACAAAAAGAAAGACGTCTATGCGTCCCTTACAATATGTTGTTATTATAGCAACAGTAGCATACGAGAAAGAGCCTGTTTATTTATACTCATATCATAGCTGTGCTACATGTAATCATATATAAAATGAACTGTGTGAAAATCATCCGAGTCTGAGACACGCCCAGTGCAGGCGTGCTGCGTATAGTAAAAACAGCGTTAATACAATTCTGTGACGGTCACTTCTCAAGGGTGTGAGGGAAGACTTTTCAGCATTTTTTACAATCTGTCTGGAGCTCTCCTTCATTTGGGGCGAGGCTAATAAAGCAAGTGGAGTCAATAGGGTTGAGAAAGCTCAGTCTGAGATAAAGGCGAGCAAGAGTACTGTGTTGCGAGATCAATAATGGCTTCAGCATCCTTTAATTTGATGGGAGACATTGATTTAGAAGTAGGGAAAATCGCATAATTATGTTTATGTGTGTGTGAGAGAGAGAAAGAGAGAGAGAGACGAGCGATTGTTAGTGTGATGAGTGCGCGCCTATACAAGAGGTGCTCCTGGAGATACTGCAAAGCTGACTTTTTATCTTGCCTGGCCGTGGCTGTATGACTAATCGATTTGTTCTTAATTGATTTGTCTCAGGATGACCGTAACTCATCAGGGAAAAGGTTTTAGTGGTGGTCACTGATGCAGACCCTCCTCTGACTAACTACAGCTGAGACTAGTTTACCAATTGCATTTCGATGAGGAAAACTTTGAAGCAGATGTTTAGATCTTTGGTATGTTAGTGCCTTTCGGGGGTTTGGTCTTGAGATGTGTCCTCGCACCTCCAGGGTCGGGTCGAGGGTTCGATTCCCGCCTCGGGTAGGTGTATGTAAGTTTGCGTTCTGGGATCTTCTGAACCGTAGTCCAATGCCTTAACCACTGAGCTACCCCTGGCCCTTATTCTTACCCCTGACACTTATTCTACTTCACAGAGTGCTCTTTTAACCTCTACTGCACAGTCTAGTTTAGTTTTAGCTGTATTATTTTCCCGAGCTAAAGCCTTTCCTTGTATCGTAAAGTTCATCTTTAAACTCCACGATCAGCTCTAGGGGAATACAATTCTGTCATATGATGACTTCGTTCCAGAGCAATGCTTATTGCTGAAATGTGGCGATGCAATAGAAATCTAGTAGCTTTTGATCTGATTACTGCTGCTACCTGCTGCGGGTGATAATACTAGCACGGCTATGGGGTTTTCAATATTGTGTTATCTCTAAGCAACAACTGTTTACCTTCTCACATGGCCTTAATATACTCAGTTTTTCTAGAGCGTCAGAAATAAACCCCTCTAATTTGATATATTCGGCAAAAGTTTGCTATAAATGACTAACGTGTCAGTTTACGTACCTGTTAGCTTTAAAGATGAAGTCTGGACGGGAATGTAGGTACATTTGAACAATATTTATCACCATTATGACAAAAGTTATTGAATTACAAGCATGAACAATTAAAGTGCATGTATTAGGTCATGTGCTAACCTGTACTGTACGGTACTGTGTGAAAGCCTGGAGCAATGCCTCATTTTATTAAATTAAATGATGTTGATTAAATGAAAGAAACAGGAATAAATGCATTGCTGCGTCAGGCTGCAAAGTGCCCTCAAAGATACAATCTAAAAAAATCGGTTGTTTATGTAACAACCATAGCAGCAACCTTATTTCCCCTCTCGTCTGTTCTAACCCCTCAGCATCACCAGTATACTAATCACCAGCCTGATCATCTGTCATCATCTCCACTGTTTCTCTCTGGTTCATATTGTACTTTAAGATACTTTTTTTTACTGTTTGAATAATTCATAGGTCACTGTGTGGCCCAACAAGAAAAAAAAAACCATCCCCCTGAAACTGCTCAGGTACAGGGACTGGACTGACAATGAGAGACAAAAAGTCCTTCAGGAAGAAGGGAAAAACTATTCCTCAACACTATGTTGAAAAAGTCTGTCTCTCTGGAAGAAAAACTGAGACATGACGGGTAGCTCAAGATTTTTGCACAGTACCGTACATCACTTTGCATCTGCTTGTGGTAATGTGACAGGTGCTTAATACAAACCTTATGAAAAGTACCAAAGTATCCTAATGCACAGAGCAGATTTCTACATGTTCTGCAAAAAAAAAAAACGTTTCGTAGCTTTGCCTGGGAAGTTGATTTGCAGTTACACCCCAACAAGCCTCGCTGATTTCCGTACTGACAGGAAACACATTAGCTAGAGGGCTGTGTGCTTTTTAGCATGCGACAGGAACATCAAAATCCAAACATAACTGCTTTATTGATTGTTGTTTCAAAGTCCAGCCAGGAGAAATGAAAAACATGTCACATGATTACTGTGAAGTGAAAAAGCGTTGTGCTCGAAGGCTGGTAGAAGATTTTGGTTTCAAACTACTTTGAGTTGTTCAATCTTCGTACTTTTGTGGAGGACAATTTTTTTTTCTGTTTTTTTTTTGGAAAATCATTTTGAAAAGTAATTCCAAAGCCATATGTGTAAAGCTAGCTATATTTACATTCACAGCATTGTAAGAGCAGGGTTTGGTACAGAAGCGCTTTGTACTGTAGCATGGTTGTAGGATTTGTGTCTGTTCTTAAAGAGATTTTTTTGGTTTTGAATTGGACTTGTCTCAGTTATGGTCTTGCAGTCTAGGCAAATATTGCTTTCTTCCCCTCCAAAAAAAAAAAAGAATAAATCAAATAAAGCTTATGATGTCTTCTTTTTGCAGTCATCACGTTTAAAGAAAGACCATTCTTATAGAAAACTAAGCATAATCCTTGGCACAATAAATGAACAAAGCCCACTGTCTAAAGTAACGGCTTGGCCTTGAAAAAGATTTGATGGATTTCCATCTCAATATGAAATCTACAGATCCATCAGTCTTTATATGGCTTTCACTTGGACTCGATCGTAACTTTGACCTCTAGTCTTGCTCTTGGAATAAAAAGTGCTTGTCGCGACTACAGCTCTAATTTGTAGTCTAAAAAAGCATCTAATATCTATTGGATTTATAAATCATTTACAGATCCATTTAAAAAAAAATCTTTTTATTAAAAAAAAAAAAAGCTAAAGAAAAGAAAAAAATAAATCGACATAAGTTGCTTTTAAATGTTGTAAGATCTATGTATCTAAGAGAGGGATTTTTTTTTTTATTTCTTCCAACTGGAACTTTTATTAATTTATTTTTCTATTACTGCACAAAAAATACTGTGCAAGGGCACAAATGTCCTATTGAGTTCATACTTATAATGATTTTGCAGATTATGTACATTAAACAATACGACTGTCAGGACTAATAAGGTCAGATATTAACGTCTTGCACGATGTTCAGTTCCGAGTTCCGGTTTCTACAAACATGAACATATGTTTGCAATACGTCAGCCGTTATGGTGGGACAGAGAGCATCTTGTTTACAGTCTGTTAACAGAAACTGTCATCTTGACAAGCATATTTTGTAGTTTGATTTAGGTTTATTCTGCAGTTCTGGCTTCCAGTGATAAGCTGTGAGATCGCACAGTTCAGGATGATCTGATCAGCTCTCCTGCACAAACAAACATTTTTTTCTCTTTTCTTTCTTTTTTGGGCTTATCACCCATGACTGACTACAAAGCTCACATTCTTGACAGAGTGACAGCACTGTAGATTTTTTTTTTGCAGGTCTGACACACTTACAAGAAAAAGAATTACAAAAAAAAAAAAAAAAAAAAACAGGGATGGTGTTAAATGCTGGAAGTCTACCTTAACTCAATAATTCTCTGTCAAGTTAAATCCTCTCAGTGATGAAACGTGTGAAAACGACGGATCGGTTTTCTGTCACGGAGATAACTCTCATCAAATAAGGTACGTGAGTAATTGGTAGTCAGTAATTATCGAAATCTGTTAGATAAACCTAACTAACGAAACAGAGTGATGGAGTAAACAGATTAAAAGAGAAAAAAATTAATCAGTCCAGAACACTGCACAAAGTGATATCTTAGTAAGTGAAAATATCTTAAATGTAGTCAAACTGACCTGAAATTTCTTAATATATTATTAAAACGAATCATATATACTGTAAGATCATTAAGATTATTGGGAAGACACTCGGAGGACAGCGCTATCCGCTCCTTCCACTTGCGTGAGCTCACAGATGCCCCTGATTGGCTGTAGAGCCGTGATTAATGCGGGAACACTAAGTACCTCTCATCCCTCCCCTCTGAGAGAGCTCGGCCAATCAGCTCTCTCTAGACCTCCGGCTGCGAGAGGTTACAGCATCAACTGGGAATCAAACTCGCAATCTCCAGATGATAGGGCAAGCACTTTAAGACTGTGCCACATTTTTTAAGAGAAAATTTCTTGTACCTTTGCCGGAGAATTTTGATTCTTAAAAGACGTAAAATAAAAAATATAGACATTTCTAAAACTAGAAAAATTGCCTGTCAATAAAAAAAAAAACAATAATAAAGTCACTTAAAATCAGTCAAAAAAAAAAAAAAAAAAGCTTAGGCACCAAGGGGATTTTATGTACTTCCTTTAAAAATAAATAAATAAAAAGTTTGATAAGTTTGATTCTAAAACCTTTCACGGCTTAGGAATGACAAAAAACTAAACAAAAAAGAAATATTTTCCTTCCTCTTTTTCCGCAATAATCTGTTATTTCTTTGACTAACTATTAAACCACAATCCGTACAAGAGATCTGTGTGGAACTGTTTTTTCCATCCTGCTTCAAATATTTTCCTGCCCACTTTTGGCACAAACCTGATTTCTCTCCCTCTCCTGCTTCCCTGAGTGCAACCCTATATTTAATCTTTCCTTCTTCCATGTCCTCCAACAGCTCTTAAAAATGACGCCCGATCGTAAAAACCAAACACCACAGTCTGATTGATCTGTCTCATGTGGTTTTCACTAGGAATCTGCTTCTAATCTGTTTATTATTTGGTTAGTAATAAGAGACATTAAAAATCATGAATTCGGTCATTTTAAACCTTAGATATTTTTATAATAGATATTTTATATGGGATATTTCTTCACATCACAGTAGAACTGAACCAGTGCAATGGTTTCATGTTCCATTGCCAGTTCTGTTCAATAGCGTCTAGGGGTGTTACGGATTGCGTAATTACATTTTTGTTATATTTTATTTGCTTTCTTGAATGCACTGTAAAAAAAATTTCAGCTCTGACACACTTATAAGATTATTAGGCAAAAGCGTCGGAATGTAGGACGTTCCTGGTGTGTTACCATTAGTTTCTATTATTTCTGCAGGTGCACACATGCACAGTGGGGCGGCTAGACATTTGCCATTCCGCTGATTATTAGCTGGCGTGTGGGGAATTGGGAGCAGTTGGCATATCAAGCAGAAATCCCCAAAATACAGCCAAATTGAAATCTAGCCTCCAAGGACTGATTAGAGGCGTGCACTGATAAACACATAAACAAAAAAATATTTTTTTAAATAAACAAAATGCAAATGGGATGTCATTTGAAATCATGGATGAGCTGTCACTAGCTATAGAGTGCAGTAAAGCAACCATAACAAAAAACTTTATACAATAAGATGATGTATATAGTTTTTGTATGCAGATATATAGAAGGCACGCTCGTGTAATCTGACGTGGCAGTGGAAAGAAACGTGACGGATAAATAACAAAAACAAGCACATGCAACGTCTGACAGTTAAGGCAGCCACTGCTTGAAAAAAGAAAGCAACTTCCCAAGCACCAAATCTTGGGGGAAAAAAAAAAAATAAATTAAAAAAATATATA
>JAOTQY010000010.1:4134510-4156463 GCA_026413445.1 Dolichallabes microphthalmus
GCCAAGTTGTTGTGCGGACTGGATATTCCGCTGTGGCGACCCCTTGCCGGGAGCAGCCGAAAGATCAACAACATTAAATTCTGCCCATACATGAATACAACAAAAACTGCAAAAAAATTTTTTTACATCTTAGCAAGTGAATAATCTTGAATACAGGTAAATGTAACTTTTTTAAAAATATGATAACAAAGCAAATATAAGATTATTAAGCTTATTTCTAATCATACTTTAATATGATTTACTAATCAAAGATTTTGTTCTTCTGGCAGATAATTTTGCTAGCAGGAATTTATTTCCCAGTACTAGTAAAAAGTAAAATTCTCTTCAAATAGAAATGTTTCGCTTACAAATGTAATAATATTTCACTAGAAATAAGCTTAATCAGACATTTGTTTTGTTGTAATACTATTATAAGAAATTATACATAGGTTTGGCTGGATTCAAAAATATTCCACTTGCTAAGATGCGAAGATTGTTTTGCAGTGAAAGAATCATGGTAATCAAATTTTCCACCATCTCTAATAAACTCATAGCATTTTAACAAAATGCCTTCATTACTAATAAATTTGAATGTATAATGAATAAGTTTGTTTTTTTTTAAATTGTTGCTCTATAAAAGATGGTCAGTTTTTCCTCTAAAAGCTTTCAGTTGAACCACAAGGACACACACAATGTCCACATGTGGGGGGGTCTAAAGTCAGTGATACACTTGCCACGTGACTGTGGGTAAGTGTGGACGCAGCTATTATATGAGCAGCATTATTCACATACTCACCTGCGACCCTTTGTGAGTCTGAAGGAGATTCGCTTAGACGGAGTGTCAGCGCTGCGACCTCGGAAAGTACTTCTGAATGTAGAAGGCTGTTAATCGTATCTCTAAGTAGTGTACTTTATTCTCTTCTTTTGCTATTTAAATGCTTAAAAAGCTTTTATAAAAACATCAGTTAGTGCTTGTATTTAAACTGCAGCAGGATCCATAAAACTTGAGACAAACACTTAAAGATTAGCATGAACGAAAACCTGTTTAAGATTGTGCAGATACAGGTCAAGAGCTTCAGTTAGTGTTCATATCATTAGACATTAGAGACAAAATCTGATCATGGACTGGATAGAATGGGTCGGTTGTGCCAGATGGGTTGGTTTGAGTGTTTCAAAAACCGATAACTTCCTGGGACTTTCATGTACAACACTAGAATAAGAAGAAGGAAAAAACTATTGATGGATGGCAGTTCTGTGGGTGGAAACATCTTGTTGCAATGAAAATCTGAGAAAAAAAAAACAGCCAGACAGGTTTGAGCGTACAGGAAAACTATGATAATGCAAGGAACCGCTCTTTACAAAGCAGAAAAGCCTCTCAATCACACACATCATGATTTGGGGGAGATGAGCCATCACATCAGGTTCCACTACTGTCAGCCAAAGAACAGCAATCTGAGCCAACAACGGGCACGGACTCAACGAAACTGGGCAACTGTCCAGCGAGTGTATACAGTCTCGTTGTGTCGCATTGTGCTATCCTGCCCGTGCCAGCATTACATCTCTGTAATGCGAAAACATCTCAGGACTTAAGAGACGCAGTACATTTCCCTGGCCTTGGAGGCATCTTATGAACCAGATAAAACTAAGAAGAAGCTCCTCATCAAAAGCCCAATCACAGTCAATTTGCCTTTTTTTCAGATTGTATTACACACACACAGTAACGTAAAGCAGCACAAAAAAAGGGACTAGCGAGCAGAGGCGTTTCTGAATCACAGTAAACTCCACAGGGTGCTATGAAAGCGATGCAGCCACAGAACATGCTTAGCAAACCTGAGGCTTCGCTGAGTCGTATAAGAAAAGGAAGCAATTTCGCTCCAGATTTATAACATTATGGAGAAACACAGGAAGACATGCAATCTCTCCCATTATCTCTGAGAAGCCAGCTGGACTCTTTCGTGTATATGTTCTGAATGATATTGGTGAACGGAGTACCCCGAGTCCCTTGGGTGATCTATTACAGAATGTGTTGCTCGGTTTCCAATTGTTTTTTCCTAGGCGGATTTGGTGGAGAGCAAGAAAAATATCACAACAGCAAAAAAAAAAAAAAAAACCTCAGGTGCACTTTGTCTCTTTTTGACACCTCTGCGCCGCCACGGTGATATTGTATCTCATCTCGTCCCGACAGTCTCAGAATGCACAGGACCGAAGAGCTTCACTTTTGCAAACAAGGCATAAAGAAATAGACTAGAACGTTATCATATAAGATTCTGAAATCAAAACCATGACAGTAAAAACACCCAAGACTATTCACTATTTTTTTAACTAATATGACTGACGGGTATTAATGTCTGCATATGTCAAAAATGAGGACTTTCCATTTGAGAACCAAATTTGGTTTCATATCTAATAATTTAATATTTACCACATTCCTGCATATGTCTGGCAAATTAAACCTGCTACTAAGGTTTTGAGCCACCATGAACCATTTAACTACTTCTAAACAGAATGCCCACTCATGTCTACATCTTTTATGTTTCATTTAATACATCTTAAGGCTATTTCAGCATAATACATGATGAGCAATTATGCACATTAGGTTTAAGTTCAGTTTTCTTCTCCGGGCGTCTCTTGATTTATAAATTGCTGTAGCTATCAAGACTCATTATCGCACACTGCAAAAGGTTCAATATAAAGTTTCCTTTGTCTGTTTTTACACATGACCTTAATCACACAGTTATTCTGTGGAAAAATCATTAACAGCAGGCTCAGTAATTGTGAAGTAAATCAAGACCTGAATATGTCTGAAAATTAGAGGTTTCAGTTCACAAGAGGTCAGGATCATGAAATATGTTTTTATTATATATATATGACATTTATGAACACATATGGATACTGAATAAAACCATTATTGAGAAACTTTCACTACATTTGGTGACATTTTGGATCCCATTTAGCTAGTTAATTTAAACAATCTGTGCCTAATGAGACCTTTTTGCATCCAAAGACCACTGAGCACCATGGTTACCAATACCCAATCACTCATCACCATGGTTACCAATACCCAATCACCATGGTTACCAATACCCAATCACCGATCACCATGGTTCCCAATACCCAATCACTCATCACCATGGTTACCAATACCCAATCACCGATCACCATGGTTCCCAATACCCAATCACTCATCACCATGGTTCCCTATACCCAATCACTCATCACCATGGTAACCAATACCGCTTGATCACCCTAAAAGATTTGACAACATTGTTTATATGAAACAATTTTTATTCATAATACTTGTGGCTTTTTGTATTTCAAAGCAGGACAGTAACCCAGGGTACCAAATGTGCTGTTGTGTAACATCTACTGAAGCCAGCAAGACGCTACGGTGAAATATAGACCAGACACAAAAAAATCTGATTTGCTCTAGACTATAGAAAATATTCAGGATATATATATATGGCTGGTTTATACTGTAATATGCATTTTTTAAATACTTGATTTACTGTACATTCTGAGTTGTCCATTAGACAGTATGACAGCTCAACCCAATCTTTACTGCGCTAGGTTCAACGAAGAGCTGTCAATGTTACTTTTTTAGCACAGCCAGGAATGCAGCCCCCTCTCCCTGGCTGCTTACTTTAGCCTAAAGATAATAAGGCCAGGCCAGCTGGAAGGAGTTTGACGGCTTCCTGTCTCCGTCCTCACTTCCACTTTCTGTCTGAAAGGCCCCTGTCATGGATACTTGAACCCAACAGGCATTGCTCACAAGGGGTAGAGGCCAGCGGTCTTATTTCAGTTAAATCGTTCCTGATAAAATAACTGTCTCCTCAGAAGGTTTTTTATCGCATAAGCAAACGCTTCTGATTTCCACAAGAGAACTCGGATAGACAAAAGCCTGAGGCTGGAAGAAACGTAGAGCTAGACCTTTATATTGTTATTATTTCTTAAAAAAAAAAAAACTCAATCAAATAGACAGAAAGCTTGAGTCTGAGGCTACGGCAAGACAGCGCGCAGATGCACCCAAAAGCAATAAAAACACCACCGTTGCAATTGTGTTACAGCTGACTCCCCTGTGTCCGACTCAACAGATGGAATGGGACCGCTGCGACGTTTCTCTCTGACAGACGATGGAACCGAATAAATAAACAAAAGGTTTGAAAATCCAGCCTCGCATCGCTTTCCAATTGAGACTTGATAATATATGTGAAGAAAAACTTGTGTAAGACAAATATTTTTATATATTTATGTATTATTTTTGAAAGACAGTCCTGGTGATTATTCCAGACCAAACAATACTGAACCGACCAAATAACAAAAAAGCCATGACATGAGCGTGAAAACATTGGCATTATTTATTAAGCTGGTTGTGAGCTTACGCAAGAAATTTGGTATTCATGAAATTTAGGGGGGGGAAAAACTAACATTTTTATCCTACTTGTGCTCCTGACTGTGTGTATGATTATGTACAGTACAGTATGAAAGAAGGTTAAAGGGTCTGTCTGCATGCCATCCAGCACATCGGGCGACAGATACACCCCACACTGGCGATCTATCTGTCATTTCTGTGGCAGTTACTTACAGCTTATAGAATGAGTGAGTGAGAGTGTGACTAGTTGATGTTGTTTTTGAGTTGATCAACTTATTTTTATTATTGTTATTTAGAGCAATTAGTAGATACTGTTATCCAGAAATACTTACACAAGGAATTTGTAGGTGTTTTATATTATCAGCATCAGCTTAAGAATATACAAAATACAAAACTGAAGAAAAAAAAAAGTTGACATCAAACTTTTGAATGACTTAAGGAACTATAATACTACATGTATATGAGTGAGCCAAATTTAAGTTCATGACAGCTCTCGGTCACTCGACTATGTGACATTGCATGTCTTAATCTTATGGAAATTGGCTAAAATCTTAATTCGCTCACACATCGTTTGCAATGTACTTTCGACTCCACTATGAAGATTTGTTAGGACTGTTACTCTCTACTTTAACTCTTATTTCTCTTGACAAGAGAAACTTGCTATGTTTTTTGTTTTATTTTCAATCATGGACCACATAAAAGAGTTCTTCATTGATGTTAACAATGTCCTGAATGACCATGTTTTAAACACCTTCTCTTGAACAACTTATCATTTAAATCCAGATGGTACAAAGTTGTGTCATCAGTTGTAGCATAAATCATCTGACACGACTGGTGTCATACCGTTCTTGTGAGGGTACACGTGATGTTCCTAGCAGCTTGTAACAGTTCCTAGCACAAGTATGGAATCACAGTCAAGACAGATCGAGAAGGTTCATAGTTAAATAGTGGCAAACTGTAGGAATTCGCAACACTTTTGAACTCTATGACCCATTACGAAGAGACACGAACCACTTAAAAAATCCAGAAGATTTACCATATGATCTTATCTTATCTCCTTGCTGCCTGCGATACTTTTTATGGTGTTTTGTGGGTGTCGCTACATGCGAACGAGCTGTATTCAGAAATGTGCTTGGCATGTTACGGTTGATCACCCTCCAAACGAGCGTATAAGTGTTTCTGATTCTTTTGGATTACACAAACATTTACATAAGAACTTTACTACAAGATTGAGGCCCACTGAGAGGAACCAGGCTCCAAATGGAAGTCATCCCCTTCTGTGTGACACTGGATAGTTAAATAATCATCATAACTCTCCCACTGTATACTGCAACGCCAAACAATACCGTGTGTGCTGAGGGGAGGCTTGGGATGAGCAGATTGTGAATGATTCCTGGGATGAGCACAGGACGTTTTTTTAGGATTGCAGTAGCAATTGTTTAACTACAAAACCGCAGTATCCGGGATAGATTATCCACTAAAAAAAAAAAAATATCTGTACAATATCCATGCAGGACAATAGCCATGAACAACAGAAGGTTAAAACCATTTGTGACGGATGCCATGCCACAAATCCGACTCTGGTTTGCGATATTTGCACAAACGTCAGTGTGGATACCAGGATTAATACCAAAAAAATAAAAATATTGACAGCCGAAGTGCTGCAGCTGCACAGAGAACCTAATCTACTACTGATTGCTGCCAGAAGCTAATCTAACACACCCAAGAACAACAACTTAGTTTCGATATTCTTTATGCTCTACTCGTCCAACAACCGGTGAAATAAACACAAAAGTAAATATTACATTTCGTAAGTTTGTTCAAGCGCAACACTTTTTAATTGGTTCGCAGGTTCCGCCTCGAGGCAATGGAGTGTGCGAGTGCTTACTAATCCTCATAAATATCCTGATAAATGTTTGAGTCTTGATAGGAATTATTGTTTCTAGCCATATTAATGAGCTGAACAGATTTCCAGAATTAGTGATTAAAAGACGCCGGTGCAGCACTAATACTATTGTACAGCCCTAATGCTAGCACAACACGTAGCCTCCTTAATGAAGACGCAAGTTCTTACTCTCTGGTAAGGTCTTCACGGACGATAAAGAAACACCGCAGGTTTCTGCCTTTTAAACTGCTATGTTAACTCAGTAATTCATCACCAGAGACGTTATCAAGAAGGGATAAAGACTTGCATAAAAGTGGTCCTTGTCAATGATTCAAGCACTAGCTTATTTGGTACTAATGCATGTAATTAGCTTAGGATATTTTGGATTTGAATATATCCTGCTTTTTAGCCTACTTAATTGTCTCTCCAGGCAAGCACAACCTGGAACTGGGTTCCTCAATGGAGTTCTGATTTTCCCAGGGGTCTGGAAAAAGATTATCATTATTTTTTTAGTATTTGCTCACCCTTGATCAAGTTAATTCCTCGTAATGACATGCAGGCATGACTGCGCTCTTACAACAAGCTTTTCTAAGAAAATGGCTCAAGTTCAAACTTAGTCCTGACCTTGAACTTGCAGCTCGAATGAAAAGATTAGATTTATTTATTAAAAAAAAAAAATACAGACCGTCTCCCTGCTGTTGAAGGACACTGGATGCATGCTTTGCTAAAAATGAAGTGCATCCTCTCCTGAGAAAAGCAGTACTCATGTTCTTTACACAGAAGTCTGGATTATCAGGGTGAAATTTAAGCTTCTTGTACAAACTTTCGTGATAGGAGCAGTGGTAAATGAAACTGTAATAATGTCTACTGAGATTAATATCACATCAGAACATGGGGTTTATTTTCACTAACTTTTCTGTATAAGAATCATTCTAGCACACATCTAGGACACAATTAAGCACACATCTTGAACTCATGCACTCGTCTTTAACTTTTTTGTAATGTCATTATTATTTCGTTTCAGATTTGCTCCAAACATACAGTAAGTCACTGCACGACTGCCAAGTCAGATTCCTCGTAAGTAATTTCGTACTCAGCCAATAAAAGGCAATCTGATTTTCATTCTGATCATACTGGACTCATTTTGAACTAAATTCCCAGGAATTGTCTGCTGATCTAACTCTATTAACCAAAATCAGGCCCAGATATCCTCCAAACGATTTTCCCGAATCTGAGGCTTTTTTTTTCTTTCTTTTTTATTCTCATCTCATAACTACGGCGAATTTCTCCGGATTAGATTTTCAGATCTGTCGTTATAGCAGACAATAACTTGGAGAAGTACAGCTTCAAATCACACGGATCTTTCCTCCATCTGCAGATATTACCCTCCACCCCTCCGCTCTTCATCCTGAAACCCATTTCTGACTTTTAGACGTGAATCATTTCTGTCCTCTTGGTGAAAATGCGTTTTTATTACGTTCCTTTTCTTTTCATTTCATTCTATAACGCTCTGCTGGGAAAGTGCCAAGACGGTCCGTAATGTGTCGTTTAAAAAGCCTATGTCTGACCCCATCGCCGATGAGCTCCATCCTTTTTGTTCTGTAATCTTTTTCATTCGATACTCATTTCATTCAGGAAGAATCCTGAACAAGACCTGATTTCTTTGGCAAGGTCTAAGTTAAGAGTTGAGATTTCTGTTTCTTTTCTCAATCACTTGGTGAAGTTCCCTCACGCACACCCTCGCTCACAGATCTCCCATAAGTCTTTGCAAATTCAATGCCAGGTTACGAGGCTGTAACATTTAATCCTCCCCGGCCATTCTGAACAAGCTCCTGCTGCAAGTGTCATTTATATTAGGCTGATAAAATGCCATGCTGGATCGTGGATACCAGTGTGTCAGCAGTGTGAGCTAATTGGCCTAATAGCAGTTGCTACAGAGCACGAGTATCCGTTTCGTTTGCCTTTGCTCTCACCAGCGGCTACAACAAACGATCCTGTCGGCATCTTGTTCCTGGCTTTCATCACAGAGGCTGGGACGGAGGAGCACAGGACCGTTGAGAAAAAAAAAACACAACTCAAAGGACTTTGACAAATGTCTCACAAACTGTCTGTTCCACGGTGCTATTTGGAACAACAACGCTCTGCGGGCTACACAAAGATTTACAACAGAGCTCCATCTGTTAAATGTACTGCAACAGCAAAGCATGGCTCTGTTTATGAGTGCAGAGCCCGCAACAGATTGGTCACAGTTTTTGTTAAGTGTAAAGATGCGACAAAGTGTATTAACTTTGCAGCACTCCATGCTGAAAGAAAACACACGCACCTTCCTGTTACAACAACAACAATATTAATAATAATAATAATGACAAAACAAATTATAATGGTATAATAATAGAAAAATTCTGATTTCATACTTGCTTTTAGTAGCTGGTTAGATTATTGAAATAAGTATGAACTACCTAAATGCATTTTTAGCCAAATTAAATATTTACTACACAAACATTCATAAATGCATCACAGTATTTCTGACCTGTATTTATCCTATATAATCCTTCGTTTCCTTCGTGCGCCTTTGCTCCAATACTACACCGAAGCGTTCACATCATTCATGTTTAATGAGCATTTCGAGTAAATTGTTCAAAGCTGCATCGGTGGTGCTCGTTTCCTACACTATATTCACACTTCCAGGTTAAAGACACATACTGCTGAGCTTTGAGGGGAAACACTTTTGCGACAGGGAACACATTTCTGAGAGCACTGATTAACAGAGTTCGCAATTATCAGCTGAGACTAGACATGAAGAGGCTGAAAAGGGGGAAAAAAGTACTTACATATGGGGGGAAAATGAGATTAGGATTTTTTTTTTTTAAAGTTGTCGTATCAGAATTATAGTATAAGTGAATAAATGAGTTAGATTTAAGGGGTTTCTAAAGCAGAATAAATGAATAAATAGTTTTGGGAATATTTGTGTCATGCTACAGAAGGGTGAGATGATTAAACAACATCTGGAGGCAGATGTTGAATCGATGACACAAGTCAGAGCTCATACTAATACTTCTGAAAAAAAATGTATATACAGATATATATTTATATATATATATATACAGATGATCTTGTACTGCCACTTGAATATCAAATCCTACTGAATGGTCTGAATCTCATCTTCATCTTCATATGAAACGTGTGTGTGTGAGTTGCTGGAAGTGCAGCAGCAGATCAGATCCTCGAATAAAATCCCTCCTGAAGGATGCACAAGGCGTGGAGGCTCATTTACAGCTCGAGTACGAACACACACACACACACACACACACAGCGGCTCGATCGCTCCGTTATCTCCGACATTATGCGTCATTAGGAGCCGCGCGGAGCCCCGGCGCTCACCGCTCCGTTAGTCTCCATTCATCCGCTGCGGCCACCTCCCTGCCTGTGTGTGTTCATCGGATCAGCGTATATAATATACATATATATAAAAAGAAGAATGAAAAAAAGTTGTTTCCATACCTGTGTACTGCACCAGGAACATGGTCCGAATGGAGGGAAACGAAGCGCTACAGTGTTAAAGTCCCGGCACTTTGATCTCCTGCTTCAGTCGCTCTGGAGCTGCTGCTCGCGCAGTCTGTCCGCTCCACACACACACACACACTCTCTCTCTCTCTCTCTCTCTCTCGTATACGCACACAGGAGACTGGCGGCTATAGAAGCTCCGGAGAGGAGGATCTTCCCGTGCAAGCGCGCACGCGACGTGTACAACACAGGGAGCGCGCGCAGGCACCCGTAATTCACCTCAGTCTCCGCCTGAAGCACTCGGATATATAGACAGACGCGATATCAATGCATTCATTCATTCATTCATTCATTCATTCATTCTGTTTTATCCTCGAGCGTGCAGTATTCTCAAGGAGCTCAGGAGGTCGAAACACTGTTTGTACAAACCTGCGCTGACATTCTATACATACTGTACACTTCACAATTTTGGGGGAGTTGGTCCCCCCTTTATTTCAGCTACTGTATAACAGCTTCCACGTCTTCTTAAAAGGCTGTCCACAAGATTCTGGAGTGTTTCCTGTGGGGATTTGTGTCCACTCAGCGAGAAGCTCGCGATCCAGCTCGCAAACCTCGTTCTTCCGGAAGGTTCCGGTCAAGTTCCTCCACGCCGAACTCATCCGATCAAACTATTTCTTTATAAACCTTTCTCTACAGTCATGTTGGAGTAGAAAAGCCCTCCGGACCCGTCTGATTCGTCCTGGTGCCCCGCTTCTGGTTGGAGATCTTGCCACATGGATGACTCTCTGGTGTCGCTCTACCATGAAGACGGTTCTGGCCTCGACTGGTTGACAGCTGTTTCTCCGAGGACTTGACTTGGCGGCAGTTGCTCGATAGTTCAGGACTGGAATTTCCTACAAGTCTACCTGAGTCTCCAATAACTACCTGGACTCCATATTAACATCAATTAACATCAACTGTTATACTGAACTGCCTGCCGCCATCTTTCCTGCTTTCTGTTTCACACAAATGAGGATTGGTTCCATGTTGAGTCTGGTTCCTCTCATGGCTTCTTCCTCTCAGGGAGTTTTTCCTTGCCACTGTCGCCCTCGGCTTGCTCATCAGGGACAATCTGACCATTTTGATTGAGCACAAGATTTGTTCTGGGCGAATCCGTGTCCATTCTGTATCATAAGAACCGTTCCAGTTCTTCCAGAAGGTTCCATTCAAGTTCCTCCATGCCAAACTCATCCGATCAAACCATGTCTTTATAGACCTCACTACAGTCATGTTGGAGTAGAAAAGGACCTTCCCAAAACTGCTGCTACAAACCTGAAAGCATAGCTTTGTCCAAGATGTCTTCGTATACTGAAGCATTAAGATTGCACTTCACTGGGGATAAGAGGTCTGATTGAAACACCTCAATTCAATAATGAACCAAATACATCTATCCATATAGTGTATGTTGCAAGGGGTGCCGAGCACTCACTCATAGAGTGTTTAGGTTAGATGATCATATCACACTTTCCTGTCTATTGTTTTGCTCTGCATATCATCTCATCTCAGTCAGCCTCTCTACTCCTTCAGAAATTATAGGTACCAGACGGTTCTTTTTTTTTTTCTCCTCTCTTCTTTCTCGGATAGAACTTGATGTACTTCAAAAGCTACGAGAAAAGTACAGTTCTACCAGTGTGCTACGATGCTGAACAGAACGAACGCACCACAGGACCAACCTCTAACTGCTGAACCATTCTTAGTACAGCAGTGGGAAAAAGAAGAAGTCACCCAACCACAAATACAGGCTGCAAATGTGATTACTGTGCTTTAGTCAAAAAACTTGAATAAGGATGATGAATTCAAACCTTGTTGTACATCTACTTGGAGGATTAGTTACATCAACAGTACTGTATGTGTGCCATAAAGCGGGCCTGTAAGACGCCTGTCTCACTTGTACAATTATCTGTCATTGCTGCACTTTCATTAAAAAAGGGTACTAAACAGTTAAAATGTTTTAAAGGTATTTCACCTGAAAGTGTGCCTTAAAATGTTTAAAGTACAGGAACTTGTACTCTATGCACCCTTATATACTATAGGTAAAAAAAAAAACACATTAAAAGATGTACGCTTCCACAGTAATGAGGAATGGCACAGTTTAGTACCCCTTACCTACTCAGAGGTCCTATAAAAGCACCTACAACGTGCAATACCTGATCGTATGGACTTCATTTCACATAAAGTTCAGTTTAGTACGCTTTCCCCGACTGTGGTAATTAGCCCTTGCACTATATGTTCCTATGAAGACTGGTCCCAGTGCACACACAAAGAGAGAGAGAGAGGAAGTAGTGGTTAAGCTGAGGGCCAGCAGAGGGAGCAGAGCGAGCAGGATGTACTACAGTATATTTCAGTGCCACCACCAAAGCACAGTAAAAAATAAGGGCTCATTGCCATATAAACTATACATGGCTTCCTGCTAAAGCCTCGCAGCCTTCTAGCCTTCTCAATTATTCATAAGTGTGAGCCAAACAGGAAAGCAGAAGCTTTGTACAGGAAACTGCTGCACCCACTTTACTGGAATGGCTGGGGAAAAAAAAAATCCATCATAGGATTGTAAATTAGCAAGAAGACTCAATGTAAGTTAATGTAAAACTCTACATAAAATGTAACATGGATCACTATAAATAATGTGCTATAAATAATTTAAATCAGATTCATTATTCATCCTTTAATGAAGAAACTCTGTTCGGCTTGTTATGCTTCATTATCTGAACAGCCTGATCCTGTTACACAACTGCTCTGCCACTTTGGACATAGTTCCCTATTACATAAAGCACACAGCTTCTATATGCAGTATGTCTACACTCAGTGGCCGGATTTTGAGGTACGCCTACCCTGCATCTGTACTGGTGTTTATCAGGCTATAGGAAATCTTGTGTGTATACAATTACTAACTGTAGCTCATCTGCTTGCGTGGAGGATTTGATCATTCGTCGGTGGTTTAAAACGAGAACCATGAGACCAAGCAGATGTTATTTGGGTATGTGATCTTTCTTAGCACAGCTGGGACACTGTCTTTGTTGTGAGATGGCTGTTACTGGTGGCGGTTTTGGTGGTGGTGGTCATGATGGGGGAAGTATTAAACACCTCATCATCCCTGCTGGGATTAGAAACAGTCCGCCAACGGAAATGCTCCAGGGAACTGCAGCGACCACATGACCACTAATGAGAAACACGGGATGATTAAGAAACACGGAAAATGATGAGTAATCGTCTCTGACCGTGCACCTCATTGACTGACAGACGATCTATATTTATCATCCTATACTTTGGTTGTTTAAGGTCAAGGCTAACACATGCTTTCTCTGAAACACATGAAGCCAGCCTTCACAAATTTTCTTGTTCTTGCTAGAACAGTACCGTCAAGTGCATATGCAAAACTCATCAAGCACCATGAAGCTCTCAGGAAGATCTTCACAGGAAAGCAAGACCAAAACTTACCTTTGCTGCAGAGGAAGTTATTTTAGAGTTACCAGCCTCAGTAATCACCAATTAACAAACAGCATCTCAGATTAGAGCCATTATGGAGGCTTTACAGAGAATATCAACTGTTCAGAGGAAATTATTGCATATTTTGGACACCTTAGGGATTGTTTTATATTGTAGAAAGAAATAAAAATTAGGAAAGAAAATGGAATTAGAAAGTGTTTTCAAACATTGGACTGGTAGTGTACAGGACCTCACAGATAGCAACGGGTGGAGTTTCTGCATAAAAGTACAAAGTTTAGTGGTGGAGCCCAGTGCAAATTGATCATTTAATACTAGCAATGTGATCAATTTCCTAAACTACAGCAGTGATTGTGAGTGCAAATTCAGGGACCACATTCAGGGACCACAATTTGCACCAGTCACTTTCCACCAGATGAGGACAAAATTCTATTTATTAGCATTACGCCTCAGAATCTCGATATGAGCAAATATTTTCCCAAGATGCTAAAGTTTGTTTCACATTAGGCATTCAGCACACATTCACACCTCTGATCCTGACATCTAAACAGAGATTGCGAAAAATGTTTCACACGTGTTTTTTTTCAGTGCAACTCAGCATTTACATGTAGTAAGAATTATGTTATGCATGTGTGGCTAAGGTTTAGTTTCACTTTGACTTTTTTTTTAAATGCCCTTGGATATCTGAACTTGTCACGGCTATTTAAAAAAACAAACTTTGTATTTGTAATTCAAAGTCATATTCTTTGATGTTTGTTCTCTTGTAACAGTAAATTACTGTGAATTATTTTACCTAGGCATGAAGTTGTGTTGTGATGTGCACTGAGGATCAGGCTGCTCAATAAGCTTAAGATGGAGACCATGCAGGATGTTGAAGCGATGAACACAATCGGCTGTGATACAGAAGAGCATGGGTTCTCATGGGAGTCTCCTCAAAAGTTTTCTTCATCACTGTTGTCTCTCCTCTGGCCTTTGTTAGTTTAGAATATAGATCTAGTCCTTGAATATACTGTAGATCTAGAAACTTTTATATATGCTTTATGATGGTGATGTATTATCATCTACAGTACTTGAGTGTAAGCTGTGAAACATAGGTGGACTGTTGACTCGATTTTATTCGATGTTTGAGTGTTGTGATTTGTTGATTTTATTCTACTCAATAACACTAGAGTTTATTGTCTGCTTTGTCTCCAGCAGCTATATTTTAATTTAGTTTTAAAGTATTAAAAACCACTAAAATTATCTAATAAGCATTGAAAGGCTGTGTGTTGTTGATTGTTTAAATATAATGTCAAAAAACAATAATCCACTCTCCAATCCAATAAGTGGCGGTATCACACCGATTTCTCATAAATTCAAAAGAAGAAGTGCTAATCTATCATAATTGCATATATTGCACATGATTGCATAATCAATCAAATGGCACAGATGTAGTGGCTATGCTGTACAATGGTCTTGCTCAGGAATGACATTCAGACGTGGTTGCAATTTAGACTTTTTTCAAAAACAATCAAGAGCAATGTGTGACCTGAAACATTCCTCACACCATCACACCACCACCACTATCATTGACACCAAACAGAAGGAATCAATAGACTCATGTTACTTTTTAACAGTTTGGATCGATCAGCGGCTAACAGTCATCACAATCTGTTCACACTCCCTGCTGTCGAACAGTCTAAATCAAAACGGGACTTTAGATTGTGAAAGTAAAAACTACCTCGATATCTTTATATAATTTCCTGTCCTGCTACACTAATGCACTTTCACTTAGAGATTTGGACACCATCAAGGTAGAGAGTTTTCTCAGTACACCAGAACTGTGATCAGGTGGCCTGCTTCACATCTGAAACACTGACCTCCCAGGAACTCCTGATGTGCAAATGGCTTGGTGCGAGGCCAGGACTGTACGGTGGATGTGGCGATAACTCCCAGCCGAGTTCCTCTAAAAGTCCACTTGAAGTCTACTGTAAATATCAATTGGTTTTACATCTTCATTTATGGGAAATTTTATAACAAGTCCCACTTTGACTTGAACACCCCTCGTGTCATACCATTTCAAGGTCCAGAATGCATTCCAGTACTCAACTGAACACTACCAAGGGCTGCTGAACCCTACTGTAACCTAAAGTCATTCTGCACGTGTATGACAACTGAGTTAGATGTAATATTGCACATGACGACGTGTACCTACACCGGCACTTAAAATAATAATGAAAGGTTATACATATGATATCGTAACATAGCATTCAAACTACAGTATCAGTGAACATCTTCGCTGAAGAGTATCAGGTTAGTAAATGTCGCATTGAACATCAATAAAGCATCGATTCACACTCAAGGGCAGTATTTCAAGGTTAAAAAGGGAAATGTCAACGGTATCCACACAAATCTAAATTGTTGAGAGTATGTACTCATGGAGGACAGTTTAAAAAAAATTTTAAGTGGCTGAAGTCGATATTTGTTGTTTAATTGTTAGCTGTTTCATGCGATTTTTTTTTTTCTTTAAGCAAGAGTGTTTTTTTCTTTCTTTCTTTTTGAACAGCTGCTTTTTAACAAACATATCCTCAAAGAGGATAAAACTATTAGAGTTCACATGCACAATCATAAACATTTCGCTTTGGCTTGAAAAGAAAAGAAGGTCAGCAAGGATTGAACATTTTACATAGAATTCAATAGAAAGCGATGCAAATTAGCTCGGTTTTATGAAATCGTTGCCGCTGGCATTTATTTTGGTCTCGGCAGCGCTTTAAAAGATCAACTGATCAAGCGTTGTTTTTTAACATGTGATAACAAATGATCACACGTTCAGGGGATACTTGATGACAAACAAACAGTTTGCTGCAATTGAAAAAAAAAATTTTTTACACACGGTGTCCAACTCTACAGCGATGGCAAATAACCCTAATCACCAATGTTAAATCAATCATGGTGTCATGTTTATTACTGATGTTAAATAAGTTAGCTACGACTTTTTAGGATCATTGTGTGTGTATCTCACGAGCAGAACTTCATGTGTAATTGGCAAGAATTACAGATGAAGGTGTTTATTCCTACAGCAACAAAAAGAAATAAAGGTTCCGTTCTTGTATATTGATCTCTGATTAGACGTTAAAGTTAAGGAACCATTTCTCACGTGGCTCCTCCGGCACAATAACGTACCTGAAGGTGAAGGGATTATTGAGGTGAGCATTATCGGTTTGACATTGGATCAGGGATCAGACGTTGTCGGAGGAACCTGCAGCGTGCTGTAGCTCCTGACCTCATTAGCATGCATGGAGATGGTCAAGACTTTGTGTCCTCTGTGTCTCTCTATGCTCTAGAAATCCCTGTCAACAGCTCTCGGTTTCACAAGATTTTTATTTTCAGGCACCAGGATAACCTGCACCGATATGTGGAATTTAAAAAAACACAATAATCCTTATAGTCACACATCCACTCCGAGTAAACATCTCACAGCAGTAAATATCTAGGAGTGAGTTGCGCAACCCGCTGTATCCCCTGGAGTCTATCACTAAACAACGGCAGCATGACACTGCCAGTAGTCTAGCCAATTTAACGCATCATATTTTAATTCCCTCTTCCCTCAGACTACACCCTGAAGGATAAATGAAGGCTGTTTCTATCAATTTTGTCTAAAAATTGGAACTGAAACTGTGCACGAATGGCCTGACTGGCTGTACTAAAACCCTCCTGTTACTGATTAACCCAATCAAGAATTGATGCATCAAACACCCTGGGACACTCATTTCTCTCTCTCTCTCTCTGCCTTTTCCTTACTCATGCAACCTGTTAAGTGCTGCTCCTGCTTAATCATACGCTTGCTGAAAATGTTTCCAGGAAAATATATGCATCTGAGATATTGTTTTTCATGTCTGAGAGCCCTTAACGTTCACATTTCAGACATGCACTGGACAATCAGACATTTATTTCCAGTGTGAGTGTATCATTACTTAACTATTTCATTTTCTCCTTTCATTTAAAAAAAAAAAAAAAAAGCTTTAATAAGTAATTTCGCCTTGGGCTTACACTTGGTTGGTGAGCTGATCTGAAGGGTTTGTTTACTTCAGCTAAATCAGCTGGGGATGAGACCACAGGCACAGGCAAAGAAAGCAATTTTAAGTAGCACTTACATGCTAGGGAGACTTAAAGAGAGCTTTTGGTCTATGTACGTGTTTGTGTGTGTGTGTGTGTTTTCATGTTCTCCCTGTGCTGTGTGGGTTTCCTCCTCAGTCCAAACACATCCAAGGCTGGTTAGTGTTTCCAAATTGGCTATAGTGCATGAATGGGTGTGTGAGTGTGTGTGTGTGTGTGTGCTTGTGCCCTGTGCGATGGGTTGGCACCTCATTCAAGATGCGGGTCCCCGCACACATTGTTCGTGGTGGTGTGTATTATGGGTGCACTTTCTAGGTTGTTTGAACAATGTGAGTATACATGAGTATACTGTGTACTTAGGCAGGATTTAAACATGACAAAGAAAAAGCACACTTTATTGTACAAAGGGCTAAGACATTTCTTAGGATCTTCTTCGGATAAAACATGAAGGGTGTTCAAATCAAATGAATGAAGGCGTAAAACCGATTTATGAAGACCTCAAGCGCCGTACGCCACAGTAAAACTTTGGATTTTGCAAAGGTTTTAAAGAAGCCATAAATGCATAAATGATGATCACGTCCGTAGTGGCTCGGAGCCGACTGCTGTAATTTTCGGGAACATTCAGCAAGTGGAAAGCCTGATCCTTGATAAATTGTCACCAACCTGTGGAAGAGACGCATCTATCTGGGAACTGTACACTCAAACATTAACCAGCACCACTTGCACATTAAGAGCTGAGAGTTATTGTCACATCCTCACGTACAGCGCTGCAAGCCATTTCCATATGTTTGGGCCATTAAAGGAGTTCCTGGGAGGCCGGCGTTTCAGACGTGAATCAGGCAGTCCGATCATGGCTCCAGCGTTCTGAAATAAACTTACCTTTTTGTATCTAAGCACTATTGAAACACTGGGGAAAGTGCATTACTGTAGCAGGGGATTATATAGAGAAATTAACCTAGTTCCTTATCCATATCTCAATAGTCCTGGGTTTATTTGAACGACCTGTGTATTTTCCAAGGTAGGTAACAGGTACGTGACAAGCCGAACATCAGCACCAGTCACGTTTTATTACATTTAAAACGTTTTTACTAATTCATTATTTTGTCTTGTTATTTAAAAAATAATAACGATGATCAGCAGTCGAAAAATCAGACTGGATTGTTATGTTGACATAAGTTTTCATTTTTTTCCCCCGGCGCATAAACCCAGGGACATTTTCTGTGGAATTTCACTGATGCGTGCATATCTCGACACATCACAGTATAGCAAAAGCAGCCAGACTGTCGCCCTCAAACACTTTCTGTCATTCTGACAAACATTTCTGAGGTTGTTAGTAGCCAAACAAAACGGGAAGGAGGGAAAAAAAAAACATGTTGAATAAAAAGCTGTCAGACTGATTTCCAGTGTGGAAGGTAACCAGCATTAATCTGAAAATGACTCTGTTTTCAGTATTTCCTCCTTTTTTTTTTTTTTTTTACCTTCAAATCATTTTTTCAAAAAGTCTCAGGCAATTACAGAAACAAATGAGGCATGGAGCAGTTAGAGGTGAACGCAACCATTACTGTTTTAATCTCGTATCACTCTGATAACTTTCAGATGATGCATGCAATACGAAAGTTGTCATGTTGTTTTCATTTAAATTGCACCAAAAAAATTAAATTAAATAAAAAAAAAATGTAGCAGACAATTAAGTTAACACACTGAGCACAGCACAACTAAAATGCTGCTGAAAGAAAAGCGGGAACAAATTTAGTGACACAGCAGCAGACAAAGGTTTATACCTTTCTGTAACACGTGAACCGTGCTCAGACAGACGTGCGACTCTTTTAAATGTCACGGCTCTTTTATATGTAAATTAGCCCGATGTGGGGGGAATAAATCGATGCATTAGTTATGCGGTTTACATCACAGATGCTTCTTTGGGGAAAGACTAAGCGAAACGTCAACGGTGGCTAAATAAGCTCGGGCGCTTGTTCTGTGATGTGGGTCATGTGTGGAAAACAAAGTTTAGTGACCGGTTATCAGAGCACACGTTTTGATTTGAAAGACCTGTGCTCTGTCAGTGTGGGGGTCAGCACTAATAAATGCATGTTAAATGCTTGCCAGGTGCAATGAAATTATTTCTTTGCTTCCTTTGTAAATAAGTGAAAGCCAGCCTAAACTCTTATTTCATTTATTTCATCCTTAGGGACAGTCTGTTCCTATTATTTCCTCGCATTCCCCCCTTATTTTATTTTATTTTTCCCCTCCTCTTTTGAACGCTGATGTTCACACGGCAACTTTTTTATTCTACGAGTGTGTCTGAATCAAAAAGTAATTTGACCTTGCACTGCAAAAAATGATCTGTAATTACAATGGGTTCTGGCTGTTATTACGGCGATGCATTAGCGCTGTGGCAGCACATTCATGAAAAGGAAAAAAGAAAAAGATGGTTTAAAAGAAAACCATAAATCAAACTAATCATTTCGTAGCCAATTTCATTTCAGTACGAGAAAGCGAATGAGAAAGGAAATAGTTTCCAATGCAGTGGAGACTAGAAAAGCTAACCCACTTAATTTCTGGGTCGTGCACCCAATTCAAAGCACTGACAAGCTGCCAGTCATTATGGCCACCTTATCCTCAACATGGGAAAGCTAGCACTTCAACATAAACCTGCAGATCAGACGTATACACTACAGGAGAGATCTCCATTAACATGTCCAAAAGTCCACCCACACTTTTTTTCCCCACCTGTTTACAGGGAGTTGGATGTTTTACATACTCTAGGAAAACCATTGTGTCTGAATTACAGCAAAGTACGTGTCAAGAGAAGGTGTCAACTCATCATCTATATCCGGTACAGTGGAAAACAAGCCTTTCACAGGAACACCAAGCATGAGGCTGACACACACACACACACACACATATATATATCCTGGATAGGATGCCAGTGCTTCCAGTGAATTAGTGGATTTGGTGTCGCTCCGGCTCGCATTGTAGCGTAGCATGAAGCACAATTACTGTGTTTGAGCAGAAGATTCATGATGTGACGTGTGAACTGGCAGATGTCAGAGGAACAGCTCAAGCTCACTGACTACTGGATACCTAACTGACTAACAGTGGTGTAATGATATGTCTATTCGGATTCGTACCGTTCGGTAGAAGATGATCGTTTCAGTGCACGGTGTGATCCGAGTGAACACAGCCAGACTTTAATTAGTGCTGGAGGATTTTCTTCATTAATCCAGTTAATTCGGACGAGTGAAATGGCAGCACGTTACCGAGGATCTATCCTATAGCGAAGGGTTTAAATGTGGAATTTCCACAGGTTTTGAAAAGTCAGATGAACAGACGAACATTAGGTTTTTGTTAGCAGCATGCTAGGCAGCTAAGTCGATGAAGAGAGGTATATATCTTCTTAATAACTCATTTAAAGTTTTCTATGTTGTTTATTTCTGATTCTGCAAGCAGCCTTGTTGGTATGAGGTCATGCCGTGAATGAGGAAAAACTCAAACTGAGAAACAATTCCCCAAGCTGACTTCTGTTGCTGTGGTATTTTACAGGATGTTGATGATGGACACGCTTCGCTGTCGACACGCTGTCGAGAAAAAGGTGTGAAAAAATAGAAACATTGTCATGACCACGAGCAAACAATGTAAACATCGGTTGGAAGGAAATAAGGGTGAGTGGCTTTTTGTGCATTTGTCACGTGTTCAAGAAACGATGGTCAGTTTGCGCTGCTTACGAGTCTGTATACGTTGATATGTTTACAAGTTAAATTCATAAAAAGTGATATAATATGGCACGGTGGCTTAGTGGTTAGCACCGTCACCTGGAGCCTCCAGGCTCCGATTCCCACCTCTGTGTGCATAGATATTGCATGTTCTCCAGTTTCCTCCCACAAAGACATACAGATTAGGCTAATTGGCATTCCCAAATTGCCCGTAGTGTGTGAATGTGTGTGTGTGTAAATTTTGCCCGAAGGTCCCACAGTCGTACAAAATGAGAGGTCACCATTGGACTTCATGGCCCCTAGTTGGACTACGGAGGTTCCTAGATGGATGGCTGGAGTACATGAATGAGGGAAAAAAATACTTCATGGAATTCTAGTAAATTCTAGATCCATACACATTTTCATTTTATGCTGCAGACCTAACACCACTCAACATCTTTCTTTTTGGTCATCTAACGTCAGAATCAGCCCAAAACAATCGATGCACTAAACGTCGAAATCATTTCTGTATGTAACAATCAGTTCTGATACATTAAGAAATGTTCAGTTAAATAATAACAAAATATCAGCATTTGTAATTTTACAATACGAAATTGTTTGAGTACATAAATATAATATATTGTACTGTTCCGTCTATGTTTTGACTGAGCAGCGAGAGAAGAGAGTGTAATGCTCTTGGCAACTTATGTCTAAAAGTTACAGAAGCATTTATGTAGCTACATTTGTAAGCATCCAGAATCAGGTTATGCCCCAGCTTAATTCAATTTTACAGCACGTAGTTCAGGGTGTCGGATTGTTCTTGACTAGAACCATCAAGCCAACCCAGACCCATTATACCCATGCATTCCTTTTAAGCCAGGAAAATATCAGGGTTAAAAAAAAAAAAAAAAAAAAAAAAAAGATACAGACTAAAAAAAAAAACAGCGCA
>JAOTQY010000010.1:4182811-4195260 GCA_026413445.1 Dolichallabes microphthalmus
GTATAGGTTTTATCTCTTTGATCTACTGCACGAGATCAGATGCTAATTTAATTTTCCAACCATTTTATTATATATATTAGTGCATTACGTTCATTGTATTCTTTCCCTCGATGGTTTCCTAGGCTTTGCTTTAACGATGTGAAATTATCCCATGTTGTATTATTATGAAAAAAGAAAAGAAAAACAAAAAGATCACATTATATTACATTATATTATATGCCTTTACAAATTCCTTGTCCATTTCCACGTTACAGCGCCCTAATCGATGACATAACTGTCGACGGAGCAGGATGTAGGGGTAAACGCCAATTCATAATGGAGCTGTGCATTTCATATTCTCCTCTCTTCCTGGTGTTTAGTGCACAGCCGCCCACCCCACCTCTAGACGGTGCAAAGTTTACTTGCAGCCAGGCATTAATAATTCATGGCTAGCACTGGACACGATGAATACCAATTCCCTCATATTGCGATGCACTATCATCAAGGCTGATTGTGGCATCTAAGGTCATTAACTTCATCTTTGGCAATGTGCCTGCACATTCAAATGACCGGCACGGACTGCTGACACTAAGGTTACGCCATGCGGCGTCTTCGCCACCCAGAGCCACAGTGAGCCACAGTGAGCTGGAGAAATGGAAATCTAATTGTAGAGTTCAAACACTTTCGTTTTTTTCCGCTTTAGATTTCGCTCTTTGACCTCTGCAAACATGAACCACGGTTTGCTCTTGGCAAAAAAAAAATTAAAGTGAAATAAATAAATAAACAAACAATTTTGCATAATATGAGACGGGATCGTTGCCCAAAAGGTACCATAACAATAAACTCTTAATTCCAAACGATAAAATGAAACAATCAAATGCGCTACACTCTCAGCACTTTGTGTTTGTGCTCCAAGGCATGCTTGTGTTTTTCTCTTTCCCATGTGGCTCAATCAACTCAGCAATTCCTACAGTACCTTCTTTGTCATAACAGTTAACCAGCACCAAAACCATCCATCTCATTACAATGTGGTTAGGTTTTGTCCTAACGGAGCATAGTCCATAATTACAATGTGGCACAATTCCCAAATGCAGGTAAATCAAATCTTAGGCTAGTGGCTTGATTGGATTTAGTTAGAAATGTACACCAAACAGCCATAACATTAAAACCACCTAGGTTTTAGATTCCCCTTCTACTGCCGGGGGAGCTCTGACCCCTCAGGGTGTGGCTCCACAGGACCGCTGGGAAATCAGACTTGTTTGTCTGAGGCATGCTCGTCTGTATTAGAATATTAGGAATTTAAAGGCTTGATCAACAACTTTGAACTCTTTGCCCCGTATATGCGCCAGGCTGTGAGGCACTGGGTGTTCTGATACCTTTCTATTATAGTCAGCTTTCACTTTTTTGGTTGTTTATTCTACATTGACTTTTCTGTGGGATGTGACCAGACGGACTGGCTTCTGGTCTTCACAGATATAGATGAGCCTTGGGTGCCCATAACCCCGTCACAAGTTTACTGATAGATAATTGATACACAATGTTATTCAGTTAATGTTCTGCCAGATTGGTGTAAATCACTGATTATAACGACATATTTGTTTTCACAGGATCAGATTCCTGAAAAAGAAACAAAAGCTTAAGAGATCTTAAAATAATGGTTGCGAAGCGAGCGTATACAAAGGAATAAAAGACGGCTTCTTTGGGTTATTGACTGACTTGTGGCTTTCTGTATATTTTCAGAGTGAACCGAATCCCTCCTCATCCCTCACTTCTCTGCTGTATAGCTAAATCAAGACATTATACATCACCAAGACTGAATGAGGTTTGCTTACAAAATCCGCAGCAGGCTTTCTGTGCCAATTAAGTCACAAAGTCTAAAAGCGCAGAGAGTCTTTGAATCACACGTTGAATTGTCAACACTTTTTTTCATCTGGATCAGTCGATATTCACAGCTGGATAATGTTCTTGATGCACGTGAAATCCAGCTTACAGAAGGCAGAGAACCCAAATAGAAATTTTAAACTGCTCCATTAAGGCTGTGACTAAAAATCCAGGCCTAAAAAATATGCATGAAATATATATGACTATTATATTTATCCTGCATTTCCATATGAAAACAAATTATATGCTACTGTACAAGCATACACACACATACAACACAAACCTATATGCACACATAAGTCAGTGTATCCTTTTGCATTCAGCATCAAAACATTTTTTTTTTACTTCTTCATTGCTGGCACATCACACATTCTCATTGCAGCCTGAGCCCCTCTAAGAGTTAAACGCTAGAATCGCCCATGGCTTACAGAATAATTGACTGTCTGACTCAGAATAGCTGTTGGTGCTCTGCTCAACTGACAGCATATAGCTTCCACTTTCCTTAAATGTATTTTTTTTCCCCCTCAAAGCTTCAAAGGCTTTCTAACTGACTGGCACAAACAAAAAGCTACTACATATGCGGGTGCGGAGGCAGCGGACCAGCTGTGTGCAGGTTACAGCAGCGTATGCTCTGCTAAATATTAAAAGCAGGTCTGGAACTGAAACAAAAAGCATTCAGTTTCTAGTGCAATACAATAGTGTCAATAATGTCAAAACTGCAAACATGGAAGTGGCAGACATTAATAACACTGCATTGTTAATTCTGAACTGAAAATACTGTATAGTCCACATAATATAGAGATTTTAAAGGCAAAAACAGAGAAAGAACTTGAGTTGTTTCATCAGAATCTTAATGATTCCTAGTTAAGTCACTAAGCAAAAACCCTGTGGTTGGGTTTTCTGTATCTCTGTACATACAACCCCATACTTACATACTTAGACCCATTTGATTGTCCACTTGAACCCTGATGATCAATCACTGCTTAGACAACTGCTTGACCTCTAATGAACAGCCACTTGTACTCCAATGAGTACGGCTTGGATCCCTGTGGTTACTGCTTGGATCCCAAAAACCACCCATATGTACCCAAATGATCACTCATTATATAATTAAAATATAAACATTACTTTGATCACCACTTGGACCTCAGGCATCACCACTTGGACCTCAGGCATCACCACTTGGACCCACTAAATGCCCCTTTAAACCACAATGATTAGGGCTTAGATCAGCGCCCTGATGATGACCACTTGAATGCCAATGATCACCACTTGGACCACAATAATTCAATTCATTTAAAATTTAGTAATATAGCGTTTTAACAATTGTCACAATATCGCTTTAGAGAACAAAAAAAATATCAGGGAAATGTGAGAGAGTGTGAGAAAATATGTAAAAATAGAATGGGTCAGATTATCAATGATTATTACTTTGATCCCAAATATCATCCATTTGTACCCAAATTATCAGTAAATTAGAGGTGAATAAATATTGCTTGGATCACAACAATCACCACTTGGACCCACTGAACCATTTGAACCCCAGTGATTAGGGCTTGGACCACAATAATTACCGCTTGGACCCCAGTGATCACCACTTAGAACCCACTTTGACCACAATGATCACCCCTGATGATTACTGATGACTCCTGATTGGACCCAGATAATCACTGCTTGTACCCCAGGGATCACCAACTGTAAGGCATTTCAATGGTAATGCATTCGATGCCTTAAGTACATCATGCTTGGATTCCCAACACCTGCTGCACCACACACAGCAGCATTGCAGATAATTCTACTGCTAACATCATTTCATCAGTTTCTAGCCTTTTTTTCTTTACTTGTGGTACTGTATGATGACATAACAGCATGGCACAGAGCCAAACCTCTTATTCCGTATTAGGGCCCTTAACTAGCTCTTTACATTATTACATTATGCTAGCTAGAGCCTAGTCACTTTAATGTCCAGATAAACACATTGGAGTTTCTACTTGCCTGTGGGCTACATAACATATTTTTGATTTGTTCACCCCGCCGTGTTTAATGCCACAATACTGCCTGGAGCATTGCATACATTTGTATATTTTTTTTCCAGAAATATATTTCATTTTAAAAACAGACAATATTTGTATTTGTATCATTGCAATACAATTCCTGTAGAATTGAACACACCTGAATACAGGTCTGTATACAGTCTCTAGTGCCATGCCGCATTAAATTTGAAGAATAATTTAACAAAGGAATCAAAAAAAGGACATACAATCTGATTATGGAGTACAAAAAAACTTTTAAACGGCTTTTTGTTTCCCCTATCGAGAGGGAACAACAGCCAGGTGTTCTGCAATAACACTTGGAATCCCCTGGCCGATTGGAAGTGGAGATTGGTAATAAGATTTGATATCGAGGGGGAGAAATTATACAGAATTCAAACAATTCCCCCACTTTCAAGGATCTGCGCATTATTCGTGCTCACGGCACTCTATAATAAAATAATACCTGCCTTTTTATTCATGAAAACAGTTTGGCTGATTCAGATATAGCTCTCGGATGCTTTGACTTGGGAAGCCTGTCATGGTTGGGCTAGCACAAAGCCAATCTACTTTCAAAAGACAAGGGGGGAAAAAAAGCAGCCATAGTCAAACGAAAGCTCAAAATCTGACAGATAATGATGATTTCTACTGAAATAATAGATTTGGTAATAAACAAATAAATAAATAACTAAATAAAAAAATTAAAAACACCCCTTGAACGCCTTCGGAAAAGAAATGCTAGGTTGGTCTTAAAGGAATCATTTCATGGCAACATAATAATACAAGCTATTTTTATGCATTTATTTTTCCCTCTCCCTTAGTGTAGTGTAGAAAGCCAGGCAGATAGACCCAGTCTGGAGACCTTATCTTACTGAGAAACGTGCTTCGTGGTGCTGTTTCTGTGGGCATGATGATGGAGAAAGGGCATGCCTTCGTAGATAAACAACTCCTCTGTACTCAGCGGTGCTTCCTAGACCTACTGTCTGCTGCGGGATGTTGCAGAGGCTGGTTCGACTATGATTAGCATCCAGTGCTCGGCCGAAGCCGGTCAGCCCACCATGAATCCCAATGAGAAAGTATATAAAGAGTGCAATGCATCGAATTATCATCATGCTCGGGTTAGTTTGGCTGGTCAATACTGCGACTGCGAGAACAAACGAATACATTATTCCGTATGCAACTATTTAAATGGAAAGATTTAAAAAGGAAGATCATACAGCCAGTGGAAATGAGTACACAAGACACTATTTTTGTTATTTAATATAATTCCAGCTCATAAATCCACTTTGAATTTACATTTATAATCTTCTTATTTTGTACTTACAGTATAAACGCAATAGAGCTGTGAATAAGAGGTAGATTGTTCATTCAATTTAATTTGATTTTGGAGCATTGTGATATTCGACGTGATTGAATTTGATTCAATAGCACTACATTTTATCATCTAATTTGTTGCACACAGCACTATTCCTTTCAGGTTTTGAAGTGTTAAATTACTAATAAAAGTACTAAAGTTACATCTAAAAAAAAAATAATAATAATCAAAGTATGTGATTAAAAACAAAAAATTTAAATGTGAAACATTTGGTAAAATGTCATGCTTTGTACAAAGTAATATTCTTGCCAGTTTTCGATTCCACACTCCAATCCAGTATGTGGCAGTAATGCACCAACTGTCCATAGTCTCAAAAAGAAGAAGAATCAATAATCTTGCCAAATGAAAAGGAAAAAAGGACTTTGACTGCGATTGATACAGTTTCTGTTTTCTGCAAAAGCTGTTGGTTGGATGGATGGATGTTGTGGGACCACAACTTACTGTCCCTGGACAAAATGCTCCAAGATTTATGAGAAGGAAAGATGGAAGTCAGGAATAATGAGAGATGAGTTGCAGCATGACCTGAAAGCAGCAGGAACAAGAGTTACATGGAGAACAATAAGCAGTGAACTGCACTGCATTTATCTCCAATCCCACAGCTCGCACAAACCTCCTGTGCTAACACAGAAGGCACATCATTAACAAAAAAATATATATATCGGACCTCTTTCAGAACGATAGACTCTGTTTAGAAGAGGAATAATTAATCGCTACATGATAGTGTATGATTTCAAAAACATTAATTCCACAGTAAAGCATGGTGGTGGTAGAATCATCAAAACTCTGGAGAGCTTCTTTGCAATATAACGTTACACATTATAGGTCAAAACATTTTCAAGAAGATATTCAATCTCACTGTCCTAAAAACTGAAAAATGGACGTTTTATCTGAGGGACCCTGAAACCTTGGGGGATTAAGGACTAAACCCGAAGCAAAAAAGTCAAGTTATTTTTTTTCCAGCTGTCTTACCAACAACAGATTAGCAACAACACACTAGTGTTGGTCATCGGATGGATGGATGGATGGATGGATGGATGGATGGATGTTCTGGGAGTATACTTCCCAGCCAAAACAAGGCTTTCATATACTACCCAGCCTTTCATCTTACTAGGAGGGGTATTGTAAAGACACTAATTTTGATGCAAGACGATTTGTTTATCTTGTAAAAAACAAAACAGGGAGCCTGATTGAAACATTACACTTTGATTGATTGTTGCATCTCCTGCAACAACACGTTAGCCAAGACGACAACAACCTTGTTAGTGATGCTGCTTTCGCGACTGGGCCTGGAGCTGACTAAGCAGTTTTGTTTGCAAGTAGTTCTGGTGGTGGTTTGTGTGTGTGAGTGTGAGTGTGTGTGTGTGTGTGTGTGTGTGTGTGTGTGTGTGTGTGTATGTGTGTGTGTGTGTTTTGGGAGGGCTGGTGATGAAATATGACATCACTACCAGGCTGGTACACCATTACAGACATGGAAAGGTCTTGTAACTGATTACTACAAATGAATTAACACAGAAAAGTCTTGTTTTGATTGGTTTAAGATGTTTAAGATGTTATACTTTAAGCCACTAATCCTAAATCTGCACCACAATCACCAATCAGTACACAAGGAAACCCAGCAAGCACATGGAGACCATGCAAATTTCAGGTGCACAGAGCGGAGACAATATTTGAACCCCAAATTCTGGAGGTGTGAAGCAACATTGCTAAACACTAAGCCAATAACACCTTTCATATATGGCCAAGTATTAAAATGTAGTTGTTACGGCCATGTTAGTTGATAATCCCTAATTTACCTGGATTACACGCTACAAACTCATTTTGTAGCACTACTGCTAATGCGCTAATTAACTGCTAATACTACTCATTCGTTCTCACGATATCATTGTAGAGTCATTAATATTAATATTATACTTCTGCAGCCATTTTTGAAGGAACATGCCTTCAAAGAAAAGCTTGTGCACCTGTATTTTTAAAAGTATTTACTCCCCCCACAGTCAGCTGAATAACAGGCTAGCGCCGAACATACGTTTAGCCCCTGTGTTGAATCTGTCACTCAGTAAACCATGTGGTTATAAAGCCCCCGGGTATTGAATGTAGACTGCACGTGTGCCTTGCTGTGGGCCAGTTTCACCAGGAGCGGCACTCTGCGTAACCTTGGCGACGCTGTGGGAGAACCGAGCTGAGTGTGCAGATCGGACCACCTGCCTCAGTGATCCTGCCATTCTATTTATACTCCTCACAATAAATGACTGCCGGCATGCCAGGAACCAAGCTATGGGAGGAGGGGACCGCTAAGTGCTTAGAGGGAAGAAAAACAGAGAGAGAGAGAGAGAGAGAGAGAGAGAGAGAGAGCTTTTAACCTTTTTTTTCTTATTATGAAATCCAAATAGTGTATGTATACCATGGGAAAAACATGAAGCCCATTGAAGATCATTTCTTTTTGTTTTTCACATCTTATGCGCTCAAAAGGGCAGTAGAAAATTTAATATAAAACCCTTTGTCAAATATTATGTAAGAAATAAAGCACTTAATATTGATCGTTTTCCAATAAGAGCATGTTGCACAGTATTATATACCCCATAAACGCCTTTTATTATGAATAAAGATTACGAATTAGAGTCCTAACAACGACACGGACATCCATGACAGGAGCCAAGGGAGCATGCTTTCGTACTTGTCGGTGAAAGTGATACGAGCTAACTGTGGTGTCTGTGAACTTATGTACAGTATGTGGAAGAGGGCAGATAGCACTTCCCACAGTTATGCTACCCTTTGACGCAGCATGAACAGAGGAATGTGTCTCGGAGGAATCATATATCCTTCACCCTTTCCTGCTTTATTATCTGTTGTTTGATAGCAGAGAGTTTGCTCATGGATGGGAATTGGCAAAGATTAAATTAGGCAGAAAATAGTGGAGAAAGAAGAAATTGAACTACCTCATACACTTTTTTGTCGATTTTCCTTTTAGTCAATTTGGGCAATTTTGTGCCATACAAAAAAAAAAAAAAAAAGTCCAAAGACAAACCGATTGACCTGAGAATAAGGCAATGATAACCAATTCGAGGCATTTACAGGAGTCTACAGAATATACTTGAAGCAGCACTCGGTGTCTGCAGGTAAGTGAAATATTCTTGATCAGGCGTAACATAACATGATCCTGTAGCTGAAGCTTCGGCTGGCCACCGTGCCTGAATACTATCCTGAGCTTTACGAACAGCTGCTTGGAGTGCACAGAGAACTGCTGGGAAAAGTACAAAGGTGACAAATATCTGAGGACGGTGGAGGGGCATGTTACTAATAGCTTAGACCTGAGTGCTTGGCATGTTTATATCTCCCCCCTCTTGCCTGGGGCTTGACACCCGATTAATGTCATGGAAGCCCTAAGTCACGCCGGTGAGACACTGTAGAGTTTTAGGATGGTTAAGTCACACTGTAGCATTGAGTTAATCTTAGCAAACAAGCTCGATTGGCCTTTGACACAATGATTTATAATCCAAAAAGTATACCAGGCAAAAAAAAAAAAGAATCTTTGATTGAAATGGATCAAAAAGATTCTGAGTCTGAGATTGATTTAGCATTAAAAAATACAGTACATACTGTACGTAATTATTTACGTGATATTACAATGCCCCAATAAACATAACCATAACAGGCGATATCATATAATGAGAATAGTGCCCTCCCTAAAAAAAATTAAAAATCAGCAGGAAGCCTTGCTTTGTGTCAAGATAAATAGGGACTCATTAACATGGAATAAAATCTGAAGATGGTTACTATAGAGATGAAGGTGACTGAAGATGAATGACTTGTGAATTTTCTTTCTTTTCTTTTTTTTCTCAATTTTGGCTCCCACTTTTAATCGAGTTTAGACATTTCATCTATACTTTCACTTCTCAGTACTTTTTTTTTTTCACCCTGTTCTTTCACCTGTGCATCAAAATTGGAGAAGAAAAAAAGAAAGAGAGATTAACAAGAAGGATGGAGTGATCATGATAAGATGATTTTCTGATTAACAGGATTCAAATGTGGCAGGAATACGAGTGTCAAGAACCGTCAGGAGCAACCACTTAATAAATCGTCACGTCAGAAACTGGGCCAGTCGACTCAAACGAGGTCGCGTTTAGTATGATGCTCGTGTCCTCCTTTGCACAAAGACGATTTCACAGCCGGGTCTATTAATTTAACCCAGATCCGAACTTATTGCTGTTTTCGTTTTTTAAAATATTTCTCTCAGTATCCTAGGGGGAAAATGCCTACTGCTGTGTGTATGCTGATATTCATTTAAAATGTTCTGTAAACTTTGAAATGATTATGATTTTGACAAGTTACTGTAAATAAAATCCTCTTTACGGCTTCTCATACTAAATATGGAGAAGAGATTCTTTGCCTTTGTTTTTTAACCGATGCTGCATTCAGATAAACAAGTGGCCCAAAAGTATTGACAAGCCCTAATCCCCTAAAGCAAATCAATATGCGACAGCCTCTTGGTAATTGTCATTGTAAGGAAAGGAGAACTTCAGTGTCTTGTTCTTCAAGCTTCTCCTTCACAAGGTTGGAAAGATGGTCAAGTTTTAAAGCTTCTGTCCTTCAACTAAACTTCTATCTGGGTCAAACACCAAGACTGAGGCCTAATAGAGATTGCAACACAGTCATATCTAACTGTCCATCACGCTCAACAGCCTGGTACAGTGATGGCAAGAATCAAGGATTAAAACATGCAGGAGAGTGCTTTTTTAGGAAAATAATCAACAAATGAAAGCTGTATTATCAGCTCCAAGTCGATTATTTTCAATTAACAGAATGTCCTGAAGTGTTTCAAGTGCTCTTCACCAATTGAAAATATTTAAAGACCAGAATATATGGTTTATTCATTTACTTTTAACTTTTAACAACCACATTAAGAAATTTAGTTTTTGTTTGTTTGTTTTTATTTGGGGCGGTAATACCTGTTATTATTATTATTATTAATATTATTAGTAGTATTATTGTTTGTAACAGAGGATATTATGAGCCTCTTCCAAACGGTTGAGATGTCACTTCAAGGTAAAAGTATCAATAATTTTACCTATATATCATTATAAAACTTTTAAAAAGAAGGAGTAATTACATAAAATGCTCAATTTTTTGTCTACTGAAGCAAGAGTGGAACTACCCTTGGCACCAGATCCAGTTTATTTCTCATGGTATGTTACAAAGCAATTAAAAAGCCATACTATTTAAAGACATAAGTGTTATGTACTATATTAAACATACTTCAACTACGTAGTTGAGATTGCTTAGTCACATCCTTCAAAATTATATAGTGACTCAAAATGTGTTCTACCAAGAAGTTAGGCAGAATCTTAAAGGGTCAACAATGAAATGCTAGTGTTTTCTTTTACGTTATTGTGGCTAAAAACAGTAATTCACTTTGTCAAAAAATAAATAAAAAAAACTTTTCCAAATAGAATCCATACAATGACACAATTACCCATGGTCTTTTTTTCAGTTTAAGGTTTTGTTCCAGTCCTTATTGACTGTTTCAAAGCACTGGAACTACAGTATAAACTTCTTCATACAGTAAAAGTTAACTAAATAAACAGTTACACCTATTTTCTTAAAAATAAGACATATCCCTAAACCGGTTTATTATCATTATTTGATTGTGTGAAGCATTTATAAGCCCTTATGGACAGGGTAGAAAAGTATAATAACAAATTAATATCACCCTGTGAAAGGACTTTAAAGCTGAACTTAAAAGAGATGTGATATAACAAAGAACAACACACCAATAGACAATCAAGAGAAAAGTATGTGAACAGCTGAAGGGTTTGGGGTCAGACCACCTCCTGTGACTAATCAGACCAAACACCAGCCTCTCAATAATGAGGTAATGCTCTTCAAAACTTTCTTTAAAACAGAAGACAAACAAATAGCCTAGCTCAGAATTTAGGCATGTCGCCATCTCTCATCAAATTACGTCCTCATCCAAAAAGCAGACTGATCAACACCATTATTTTTCTCTGAGATGTCAGACACCCTCTGAGTAAACTGTCAGTCAATGACAAGGGAAAATAATCAAAATCTGAATCATTACCCGTCTGCATTTGCATATTAGTGTTATTAAGCTGTCAACTATACAGATGTGCGATGCATTGATCTATAATATTTTGACAGATAATGACAATGTCAGCTCAGTAGGTGGATATAAATTTAAAGTACACTACATTTGTTTAACTTGCTCTTCTCTTAGTTCTTGAAATCTAATTCAATCAGACCTGTTGTCGATGCATTAATGATTAAACATCAGTTGTGCAAAGAGCTTACACACCACAGCGCTGTTGATTTCTCCATTCTGATTGCTCAGAAGATGCAGAGTTCGTTTTTTTTTTTTTATAATAGCAGCTTTACAGTGGTTCCAGCTGCTGGGGGGGGGGAATACAAAATTTGATAAAGTTTATAATTAATTAGAATTTGTCTATTTTGTAAAAAAAATAAATATCCATAGAGCATGTTGTTGTTCCAAAAAGAAAAATGAATAAACAAACAAATATGAAGTGGTGTGACGGAACTGTCTCTTTGCACTTCCAGGGTCGAGGGTTCGATTCCCTCCTTGGGTCTGTGTGTGTAGAGTTTTTTCCCTGTGCTTGGTAGGTTTCCTCCAGGTACTCTGGTTTCCTTTCACAGTCCAAAGACATGCAGATTAGGTTAACTGGTGTTCCCAAATTGCCTGTAGTGTGTGTGTGCCCTGGATTGGCATTTCATCCACAGTGTACCGCGCCTTGTGCCCAAAGTCTCCTTGGAAGGGCTCCAGGCCCCAGCGAGACTGTACAGGACAAGCGGTATAGAAGATACAGTAAATGAATGAATGAATGATATGGTGTACAGGAACTGTTTATTCAGTTTGCGTTTATGGAAGGAGTCCCCAGTGTCAGCAGCTTGTAAGAAAAGGTAAAGCTCTAAACGTTAAACTTTCCACCACAACAAGGTTGTCTTCAGGACAACTAGATAAATGAATATGTGTGTTTACTTATTTATTTGTACTGTAGGTCTTATAACATGAATGAAAAACAGAGACTAACATTTCTCAATGATTAATATCATTCTAAAGTCATTCTTAAGGAAATATGGGTGTGGTATGTGTCATTTGCAACCGTGGTTTGTGGTAACATGAGCTTAAAGAAATAGCTGAGTGGAGCGAAGGA
>JAOTQY010000010.1:4363536-4374373 GCA_026413445.1 Dolichallabes microphthalmus
ATAATATGTGTTGGACAAATGGTACAATTTTATTGACCATGTGAAAATCTTAACCTTAAAGATTATTTACTTCAGATCAAAATAGATCCTTTTGGCAGCCATCAAACACAATTCCTTTTAAGAAATAAAAAGAAGATGAGAGAACGAGAAAGACTTGTTTAAATGTCGGGCAAATGCCAAGCCGCATCATCTGCGTTTGTTCGCTACTTTACAGAATGTGCTAAATCACCCCCAAAAAAACTTTTCTTCTTCTTGAACATCTGGATGAGCAATTATTAATTTGCCCCTGCCTCTGATTAGGCAAACGTCTCACAAGGACAGATGGTCAGTCCTAAGATTGAGAAGGCAGACTGAAACCTCAGCCCCGTTTCCACTGCAATTTGTGTCAGTTTATGCTGCATTGGCAGGATCCAGAATGGACGCTGTACATCATGAATGCAAATGAAGTGCCTGATTTGACATCTCCAATAAGCCTGTCTCAGTGTACCGGTGGGTTTAGCCAATTAGCCATGTCAGTAATCAATGCCTTCTGAGCCTGTTCTATATCCTTGTTTATCCTAGGACATAAATCAAGCACCGATTAGTTGATCAGTTACCCAGATGCATGGACTTAATAGCCCACTTTAGAAAGGATGAGGCTGGGTATGAAAGTTAATGAACTCTGCTAGGATGACACCAACAAAATGCCTTCATACCTCCATAGAAAAATTCCTGCAAGAGAGATACAGTGATGTTGCTCTACAGTGGCCAGGAGCAGATTTATTATGTTCAGCAAGTAGCTAATCTCGTGTTTCTTCTTTTACTGTTTGCAGGATTTGATATACTGCTCCCTGCTTTATAATATTGGATAGAAGAGTTACACTTCTTTCTAAACCAAAGTCTGACCAGAATCCTTAAGTAGTGTGGCCATGTGTGTGTGTGTGTGTGTGTGTGTGTGTTATATTAAAGGTTGCTTCAAAACCTCAATTTAAAATATTAGAAAATATGAACAAAAAATATACAAAACCCCTACGAAGGTGGTTATACAAGGTTATTGGAATAAAATATTGATGAAATCAGTTTATTAAGTCCAGTGTGCAGTAGGCTGTGTTTTGTAATGTGGTGTGTGGCAAAGATCAATTTGACAAGCATTTCTAGCGTTAGTTAGTTTGCAATTCAGCTGAACTTTATCTTTTAGTTCTAGTGTGCCAGTACCATACACATAACAGTAGCATGTACATAATCATTTCATAATCATTTCATCAATGTTCATACAAAAAGGCAAAAGCAATGGAATTTTACCCGCTCTGTAGACAAAAAGCCAAGCCAACCAACCCTCTACACAAAAAAACTTGTTGAGCAAAGAGGCAAAAAAATAAAAAATTGCCTCAAAGCCAAAACAGCAGAAGGTCCAACCAGGCACAAGTGCGAAAGTATTTCATGGTCTGATGAATCCAGGTTCTCTTTGTGTCATACTGATGCAAGGATCAGAATTTGGTGAGTCCACGGACCCAGACCCTTTGATGTCAACAGTTCTGTGATGGTGCAGCAGTTCTACACAATTCATCCTCAATCTGATAGAGCATTTCTGAAAAGATGGAACACTCGGAGGGGAAAATGCTCAGAGAACCCAGAAGGATTCTTTCTCCTGCCCCTATCGAAGAATCTTTTATTTTTCCTCAAAATTTGCACCAACATAATGAGTTAAGTAAAGACTCTTCAGGAAGTCAAGAGCCAAGAAAAAAAGGTTAATTAGTTTTATAAAAATATGTAGCTATCAGAGAGGTTTTATGTAGAACCACTTAATGAACCCAAGAAACATGAACTATTCCTAGAACCCCCGGAGGAGCTTCTTTTTTTCTTCTTCTCAGAACGTACAAGGCAGATTTAGCTATCACCTAGCATAAATAAGATTTTAACTAGCCATTTTGAGGAACCACTGAGAAACCTTTCCGGTATGAGTTTCCACTCTTAAAAAAATACATTGAAAATTCTTACACGTTCTTTGGTATGTCCTTTCAATTTTCATACTTGGTTCAAATACTTGTGTCTTTACCCAGGACTGATTCTGGGCTCGTTTGGGAGAGGGGTTTGTGATAGCAGGTCGGTTTCCGTACAGAGGAATTTCTCTCGAACCGTGGATCGACTGTGTAATTCCATTCATCACTTTCCTGCACCAAGATATGAAAAATAGTGGGAATGCGGTTTGCTTTGGTGCCATCAGTCAAGTGGCACTGAAAACTGCTTTTATATGCATGGCTTTGTACAGGAACACCTAAAAAATAAAAGGATGTTTTTGTATAAGAAGAGTTTTGGCCACTCAGACTGGTCTGAGACAAGCCTTGATGCTCTTCGTATAATTACTCACGCGGTGAAACTGAGAAACCCTATCATCCGAAGATCACTGGACCACAACCCCAAGATGCCAAAAACCATCCATGACTACAAGTGAAAAGAGCAAACTTATCCGTGCTCTCTAGGTGTGAGGGATAGCATTAATCTCTCCCCTTCCAATGAGATCAAGGAAGAAGGCACGGCACTTTCCTTAGTGTGTTATGCCGCCCTGTGGCGCAGCATCAGATCAAAAATGTGTGGTTGACTGGTTTCACCTGTCTCGAAGCATGTGCTAGCCTTCACCATCAACAGTTGGAATCTGTCATGTAGTCACTTTTCTTGGCATGCGGCACTAAGAATGAAAAGCTTCCACACCTGATAGGAGACTGCATTGCAGTTTTGTGGGCATGAACTACAGGATACAAGTTTCCAGAGGGCCAAGAAATTATTCGCTGCCCTCTCTTGTTGTGGAAAAAAATGCAAGTGTGAAAAAAAGCCAAGATTATACATTAAAAGTAATGCGTAGTAGCGCTCAGAGGACTAAAAAGTGAAAACTAGTGATAAAAATGTGTGTAGTTGGTATACTGTAAGAGATTGGGTTGTAAGTTCAGGCATCATTCAACCATCAATTAGCACACACTTATATTTAGCTTGACTGCCTTCATTGTGTTACGGTGCACAATGTCGTCACCAGTTCATGTGTGAAAATGATTCCCAGGCTTACAGAAACTCTTTAACAATATAAATCCTGAAAGATGTCTGAGCCATCAGAGAAGAAAAACTCCATAGATGTGATAACCTGGTCATTCAGTACATTCAGGTCATCAACTGACTTCATTTTATTGCCACATGATTTTTCTGAGCCCAGACCTGAGCAACTGAAGCAACCTCAGATCATAACAGTGCCTCCTGAGGCTTGTACATTGGCCACTATGCATGATGGATGCATCGTTTCATGCGTTTACCTTCTTACCCCTAACACGCCAATCACTCTGGGTCAATCTAGACTCCTCAGACCACAAGACCTTCTTCCTTAGCTTTACTAACAAGTAGTTTTCTTACGGCCACCCAGCTGTTTAGTCTCCATCCTGTGAGTTCTCGTCACACTGTATGAGTGGAGATGCTCTTCCTTTCAATATAAAACATAGCTGGGAGTTCTACTGTCAAATGTTAACGATACAATGTCACCACATTTGTTTTTCTCTTCTGACCGCATTTCTTCTGTGATGTTAATAGTTCAGCACTATCCATCTAGGTTTTAATAATGTTTTGAATGTTTCTTAATCCAATTCCAGTAATTTGGTTGTTTTCTCTGCTTGCTTCAGGCCAATCATTTGACACCTCGTAAACATATTTTTGACATTTCTTGAATACTCAGTCAATTGTTGAATACTCAGTAAATTTGTTCATTGTTAACCCAATGGAACTGTACAATACTAGCATACGCCTATATGTTATCTAAATGTTTAACATCCCATAATCTATATTTATCAAATCTGTAGGAAATTAGTAACTAATTATTTATTTCTGACAAGGAACAGACCATAAGATGACATTACAGTACATGTATTTTCCCTTTAAACACTGATTTTCATTTTACCTATTCAGTCATGAAACAGATGAAAAAAAAAAATCCCTGAAGCTTAAAAATGTAACAGACAAGCTTGAGGCTCAGTTTTGAACATTAAATTGGAGGGAAGCCAATAACAAGCTGGAAAACTTTAAGAAAGTGAAATGAAGTTGTCACTTGAGTGGAGCCTAGACACAATTAGTCATTTTGGCACAAAAAACTACTTACTGACTTCAAAGGCAAATAAATTGCTCTCGGAAATTTGACACAGAAAAACATTTCACTTTGTTTCCAAAATGTCCTAATCCCAGCTCAACTAATCTGTATGTTAGACATCAAACGCTTTTTTTTTTTTTTGTATACTACAGATACAGCCCACAGCAAAGGCAGGTTTGCTTGCACAATGTTTTGATAGAAAAGTTATTTGCAAAAGTCAGTTGTGCCCTTCCTTTCCTCTTCCTCACTTTAAGGATGAAAAATAATGGATATTTTATCAGCTGTTCCACACACTGAGAACGTTTAACTTCATTTCCGCCCACTTGGCTTACCCTCTGAGTTATCATTAAAATAATCAGCCTCCACTTGCAACTATTTTCGATGTGCTCTGATTCTGCATGCCTTTGGGTTTGAAACTGACAGACAAAAAAAAACAAAAAACGTATGCATACAGAGGCCCAGAATCAACAGAAAATTGCCTCTAATGAAATGCATCTTAAATTTAAGAAGTATGCCCAAAGAAAACAGGAAGCAAGCCAATGTCAACGCTGCCTCATGGACGTTAAAGCAGGAAAGCAAAATGCAAAACTAATAATGTTTTTGTCTCTCGTTGTGAAGCCAGGTGTTTTGTTAGAAGCATGTGTTACACACACAGGAATGATTTCCTTCATGAACTATGAAGCGGAAAACTAAGTTAAGTCTACAATCCGAAACACTGACTCCTTTGTGAGTCAAGGTTTCAGTGGTAAACAATCCGCAACGGTCATGAATTCTGCTGTCAAAACGTATCAACTCACACACTGTATGGATATCATAATAGCACATCATCCTAAAACAGGGGTTAATGGCTCCGCGCTATGCAAAGAACACCGTGCCCTCTCGGAATTCGCACAATCTGCTCACGAATTGCTGTTTACTCCTGGAAGATTGCTATTTATTGTGATTTATCAGGCACCGTCACTAAAGGTAGAAGCATGTCACGTCTATAATCTTTCACAGAGGCATGCAGGCATGCAGCCCCCCATAACAAATGCACAGCCTGCTACCCCCTGGGAGTGATGCAAAGACAAACATTTCTGTATGAAACACCGTCTGGCATGGCCTGTAATTTCCTTAAGGGCATCCTGAATCTGATAGGCTTCATGGCAGATCAGAAGGGAAGCTTCAGTGCACTTTTACAAATACCTGCACATATTGCTTCATAGTGTTGTTTGGAGATGTGGGGAAGGTAAAAAAGTAAATGGCAGAATACATCACAGCAGAGATAGCGTCTGAAAAGAAAAATATTGCAACTCAGTTATGATGTGGATGGAATATGTTCATCAGAAAATATACATCTGAGATGGACATTTTCAGTAATTATGATGAGTTAACAATAGTTAAGCACATCTGTATAGATTACAGAGTTGAGACTGTCAATAATTTACACAATATACTGTATCACAATACAGAATAAAAGCAAATGACATCTTAGCACATATACATTTATTTTGAATATAGTCAGAGTCAACTAATATTTCCTATTACAAGATTACAATAAACCAGATGTGATATTTTCAACAGCACTGGGAAATTAAGTGGAAATTATCCGAAACCGACAATCAAAACATCTTATCGACATAATCTTGGCCATGTCAATTATTTATTAGCCATGTCAATTTTAATGGTTTTTCATATTTATTTATTTAAAATTCTTTTAATACTTTCCTCACTGTGTGTATTCATGTACTGGCCCCTTAAAACCACAATATCACATGTCTAGTCACATGACTGCACCTTGTCCATCTGTGACAAGGAAGCAACTTGGCGACTCTTTTAACAAAAAAAATATATATATATCCCAGCTTTAATAGCTGAGCGTATTTACAGTACAAACCTTGCCAGTGACGAGGTAAATATAGATGAAATGTAACCTGTGTTAATATTATTGTAATATTAGTTACGATATTAATTTGAGGTCATATCTCTAACTGTTATACTGGTGATACTGTATATACCGTATGCAAATAAATGCTTAAGAAAAGATGGGAAAAACCCTACCAAAAATATATATATATAATAATTAAATATTTAAGGACCCTTTAGTATCAGGTACAATTTTGCAGTTTTATAAGGAAATTAGCTACTAAGTTTTGCATCCTGCAGAACCACCCACAGTTCTTCTGAGGACTTTGACGGTTGCACCTGCTTCCTTATTGCATGCAAAACCAGCAGCTTCCATTTAGATTGTTTTTGTCTTATAAGTGGTCACTTTTTTTTTTTGCTTTCTAAAATACAAATAGTGTTTCTTTTACTTAATTTTGTGGTGAAATACCGGGGTATGAAAATCAGACTTATTAACTCTTATTAATAAAGTTCTAACAAACTCTATTGGAAAGTTTGTACTAAATACAAGATATTTGTAGATTTTTCTGGAAAAAATGCTACATCATAACCTTTGACTGTAATTCTACTGTTAATGTTAAACACCATTTTATTGTATTTCCTTACAAGATTAACTTGCTGTTTTTTAGCTTTCCTTAAAAAAAAAAAGACATGTACAGTATCATACTGTGGAGGCACTAAATTACAGGGTTATCCTACGAATGTCAAGTTCTAGAAGATTCTATGTTTAGCAAATTCCTTTTAACCTCTAACACGAAGTCTAACTGTTTAAATGGCTACTTTTCAAGGTTTAAAATGATGATGAAAACAGATGTAAATGTGTACTGAAGCCAAACTCGTTTTGTCACTATGACTTTTATTAACAAAGCCCAGAAATAATTATTTTAACCTACTAAGATATAATTGATTTAGTAATTTCTACAAGATAAGCCGGTGGTGTATGGATGTGTGTAGGCTTTTGTGGGCTTTTTCAGTGTTAGCTTGCCTGTGCCCACAGGAGAAATGGACAGCGCTGTGTAAGAAGACAGAGAAATAATTTTTCACCTGAATAATCTAGCGTTTGTACCTGTGACGAGGATGAATGGACTTCGGAGCGTGAGAAGTTGGATGAATAATTGTTTGTATAGTATTGACACGGTAAGGCAATCCTTTTAGGAGCTTTTCGTTCACATTTCTACTCTGTTTCCATACAGGGTTTGACTTTAGGAGCGTGAAACTTTTCACACTTTTGTTCAGTCCTTCACTCTGTACTCAAGTATTCACCTACTGTAGTAAAGCTGATTTTTCCCATCAATGTATACAAGTTTCATTTGTACCCTCTCCTCTGAACAAAAAGGTTTTGGTAATTGCTTTTCGCCATTTTAGGTTGAAAAGTCTGATGAAGATATAATGCTAATGTAAAACAGTCACCAATTTTATGAATTACATTAGTCAGGTTTAGGGCAAAGAATTCAATGTTTGATCAATTTTATTTAGTCAATATACAGTATATAGTAACTAACTGCTGTAGACAGTTTAGTACAAATGCAGCATGGTGGTTTAGGTGTTGGGGCTGTGGCCTCAGGGAGGGTTGGAGGGTTTGAGTCCTGTCTCAGGTTTGTGTTTGCATGTTCTCCTCAGGGTATGCCAGTTTCTTCCCCAATCCAAAGACCTGCATATTAGACTTGCATATTTGGCGTTTCCAAATTCTCCAAAGAGTGCGAGTGTGTGTGTGTGCATGTGTCTGTCCTGTTGGCACCGCATGCATGGTGTTCCCTGCCTAGTACCCCATGTCCCCTGTGATAGGCTTCAGCCCCCCCCCCCCCAACTCTGTACAGGATGTGTGTACAGAGAATAAATGTGTTTTGTAATGTAAAAATATACATTTAATACATTCCTAATAATAGAATTTTGCAGGTGAAGCTGCTATAAGCTAATTACTGTAAGTTTGAAGTATAAAGTCTTATAATGGTAAAAAGAAACTTTTTGAAATAGAACTTTATATTATCTAGAAAGAATTTAAATAAGTCTGTATAAAATTATCTATAATAGCCTGGATAATACTATATTATTTTATAAAAATTTGCCCATATTTAAAATATTTACACATATTTACAAGATGTTATTTATCACGCAGTTCACACATCTGCACGTATGACACGTGGTCGTTAGTAGGTCACATGACCATAACATGTATATTTATACATTTCTATTGCTGTGCTTTAATACTCATTCAGTACTTGGTTTCATTTTGGTTTCGCAAGAAGTTGATAGAAGAAAGTGCTCCCTGGAGTGACTTTTTACTAACACTGAAATTGGACAGGATATATATATCATCCAATGCCGTTTTATAGGAGGTAAAATACAGCATAATCTTTCCAGACGCCTGGCTGCACAGTCCATAAAAAATTACTGACATGACGGATTTAGGGAATAAAATCCCAGTGATATTTTGGTAATACTTACATTACCTCCCTGTGTAAAACTAATTGAGTCTGGAATGGAGTAAAACGTGTTAAACCAAGTATAAAAAATAAATGCGGTCCGTTGAAATTATTTATTATTGGACATTTTGACAGAGGGTGAGCATTCAACTTCACATGTACTGTAGGTCACCCCAAAGGCTCTGACGGAACAGTGGACTCTGACGGAAAAGATGGCATTGGAGTGGGCCGAAAGCCTTTGGCAAGTTGCCAAATTCCCAACTCGGAATAAAAAGAGGAGGACAGCAATCACTACCACTAAGGCACAGCACGTTTTCTTATTTATTGACTTGGAAGAGCGAGAGACAAGCCTAAAGCAGGACACACACTCACACACACACACACACACACACACACACACACACAGAGACACAAAAACGAAGTTCACAATTAGCACACACACAATTTGCCACCATAGAAAGCAGAAGGCAACATTCGAGCTATTTATCCAGGGTAATAGGTAGGAGCTGAGCATTTACCCAGCCTCTCGGCTTTAAAAGAAAACAGAAAGAAAAAAAAGAAAAAGAAGTAGGAGGGAGGGGCAATGGTAGGAGGCAAAGACATTATCTTGCACAAACCACTATGAATGCAAAAAGAGTGCATGGGGTTTACACTACGTAAACATGTGCTATCTGCAGACCCGAAGTGCTTTGTGGTCAGATTCAAGCAGAATGCATGTAAGTACACTGAGATCCAGACTTGTGTCGAAAAGTGGAATTGATTGAAGTGAAGTGCTTAATGTGACACGCTATAGCTTAAGCACACATTATGCATGCAGGGAAGGCATTCAACCAAGAACAATCTAATCCACATATATTAGTGTTTGAAGCCGTTCTGATCATCTTCACTCTATGACAAAAACATACTTACAGCTGGACAAAAAGTGCGGCCAACCATGAGCTGAAGCTTTTCCCGCACAAAAGCAAGGAAGCACGGTTTCAAGAAGCCAGCTTTCATTTCTTTTAATTTATTAAATGAGCCTTAATGTGCCTGTCTGATTAAATCAGGTGATGGCAGATTCAGCATTCCCTCTGATGGCCCATCACACTAACCCTGAACATCATCTTACAAAAGCAAGTTATCTCCAGATATGCACTGAGTGACAGCAGGGCAGCAGCGGTGTCTGTTGCTTCATAAGAGTAGCAATTAACTTATCAGCATATTGTCCTTCACTGTGTGTGAGAATGAGAAGCAGTGTGACTCATGCGCTCGCTGCCAAACAAAGCAACACATCATTAGCGTCAGATAGTTTTAATGAGTAACTGTCCGGGTTGGAGGCAAACTGTACGCAGAGGGTATTTTCAGAATAATGCAAATATGTGAAGCATGAGACTCCATTAGCTACTTTACGAACAGGTCATGAGCCAAGTCACTGCTATAAAAGAATTGTGAAGGCCCACAATAATGGAGCATGAACATCAAAAAGAACAGATAGTTTCTCTCATGTACAACGCTGCCTATTAGACAGGTGTGTGGTTCCAGACATGTCTATCATACTACTATCTCAACTACACATCATCAACACATGATCTGCAGGATAAGTGCTGTCAATATGATCGCATCCACTGCTAGTCGTCCATCACAGTGGGCCATGTTCTGCTGAGGGGATGGACCTTGTCATGGTAAATGTTCCATCAAAACATTATCCAACACAGAGGTCACCTGGGGCAGCCTGGTGATCTGCCACATTTGGATTACATGCATTCCTTAGAGTTTATCACAACTCTTCGGGTCAAGCAGGCATTAACTGGCTGGTTTACACACAAAAAGTATTACCTCATATATGCTGCTATCCCGGTTCAAAAATCCCTAATCTCTGATGAACAGATTTTCTACAAACTATTGCTTCCATCATGCCATCTACAAGTTTCTGCTCCTACAGTATCTTGAAGTTAACAACCTCCTGCTAACTCCTCTTCCACCTGTATACAATTGTCTGCTTCCACCTTCCAAGGGCTAGAAGTTCTTTCTCACATTTCAAAAATCTACAGGTTATAGCTCTTCTCATGCGAACTAGAACCTTCTGTTTCCAAACAATGGTCTAAAAGCTCCTCCTTAAATCCTGCAGTTTACAAGATCTACAGGTTCTCATTTGCATCCTGAAATGCACAGTACAAGCCCGTGTTGATATTCTGAAGTATAAAAGGTCTACATGCTCGTGCTTCCATTGTAAGGCATATATAATGTACAAATTCATGATTCCACCCGAGGTCTTCAATATCATCAAACACCTCCACCCATCCTGGGGTTATTTCTCTCGCTAGTTCTACTCAGTGTGTGTGTGTTAAAGATGAGAGAGAGAGAGACTGATAGGTCATTACATTATGACTACCTACAGGATTCCTGTATCAAAATGTTACGAAAGATTAGCACACCCCTAAAAATTTTTTTT
>JAOTQY010000010.1:4387449-4402071 GCA_026413445.1 Dolichallabes microphthalmus
TCTTCCTCTAGACCTCCTGCCTGGCAGTTCCAACCTCAGCATCCTTCTACCGATATGCTCACAATCTCTCCTCTGAATATGTCCAAACCACCTCAATCTGGCCTCTCTGACTTTATCTCTAAAACATCTAACATGAGTTGTCCCTCTGATGAACTCATTCTTGATCCTATCCATCCTTGTCGCTCTCAAAGAGAACCTAAACATCTTCAGCTCTGCTACCTCTAGCTCTGCCTCCTGTCTTTTCTTCAGTGCCACTCTCTCTAAGCGCATCACTGGTCTCACCACTGTCTTAAACACCTTTCCTTTCATTCTCGCTGATACTCTTTTATGAAAAAACAAGAACTCACTCATGGGAGGTGCGGGGGATCATTATGTTGTTGTTTGTCTTTCGGCTGCTCCCGGCAAGGGGTCGCCACAGCGGAATATCCAGTCCGCACAACAACTTGGCACAGGTTTTACGTCGGATGCCCTTCCTGACACAACCCTCCCATTTTATCCGGGCTTGGGACCGGCACTGCATCCAGGTGGGGGGTTTGGGCACTGGCTGGAAATCGAACCCGGGCCTTCCGCATGGCAGGCGAAACACCTACCACTGAGCCAGCAGTGCCCGGATGAGAGGTACTTAACGCTCCCACATTAATGACGGCTCTACTAGCCAGTCAGGGGCGTCTGTGAGCGCACGTAAGCGGAGGGATCGGATAGCGCTGTCCTCCGAGTGTGTTACGCCGCCCCCAACGGTGCGTGTGCGAACAGTTCGAAACGATGGTCTGTGACATCACGTGGGTCGGAGGGTGGGGGGGGGGGGATCATTATATTTATTTGTATTAAAATATTTGTCATGTGCACATAGACTACCGTGGCAAATTCTCGGTTGGTAAGAAGATATAAGGTTATGCATGTCGTTAAGGATGGATTTTTCCAAAATAATCCTCTCCTTCCAGCATGCTCAGAATAGCTCAGTTTCTTGAAGGCTTCACTTGTCTCAAAGTAAGCATGTGGTAACCTTCAGACTCCCAAGACTACTCGGAAGAAATAGGTGCAGAATGGCAGACACGAACATGAAGATTTGCTCCAGTCAACAGATATGAAAACCTGGCTATGAATAATTGCAAGCCAGTGGACCACTGGGTGAAAAAACACCAAGGCCAAACACACACCTCAGCTGGTTAAAGCATTCTGGTACAGATATTTTGTGGGTAACAGCAAACACACCCCTGGTTAATGTTTATCAGCCATTATATGCAATGTAATTATGCAAATTAACAACCAATTACCCAGCTGATGAGCAGGAAAGCTGGGCAGACTTCAGGGACAAATCTGATGAAAGTCTAATGTAACATTCATGTTATCACGATTGTGGTCATTAACATATCATTCGTGAATGCTCTTCTATGTTAATAAGCATAAAGGTCAGCGTGCCTGGTGTTCCTTTAAGACGCACACTTTTATTCAGATGTTTAACTTTAAACCTGGTCTAATTCCCCTTGACGTTGTTCGAGAGGGAGAGTAAACACGCCTAACATAGAGTGATCTCTCTCCAGGGGAAGGTTCTTGGCACGAGGCCCTGTCTTTTTAAGCACTCTTCACAGGAAGCTGTCAAATGCTTACTGACATTCCCTGCATCCCGTTCATTTGGCTCTAACAAGCCAAGGGAGCGTTAGAGGACCAAATGATGACAAATGCTTCATCTTGCATGCAGCGATACATTTTTTTTACTAATAAGATAGCAATGACACCATTTTGGGTTAGATCATTGAAGCTTAAAATAAATTGAATTTCTGCTGCAGGCTTTTGAGTCACTTATTAATAGAAAGAAAAAATAATAATGAAATAGGATATATTCAACAGGTCAGAGAAATGATAATAGGGTTGAGTGCAAAAGGCCCCCCCCTCCCCCCATTGGTATTCATGGATTGCTGTTGTACTGAATATCAGCATGGCTGTGATATGGCTGTAGGCACTCGTATTCAGCACAACAGCCTGACCTCGTGTGTTATATTGTTTTTATAAAACGGTTCGACAATCTCCAGTTATTATTTACAGATTATGAATTGTTTGTTTATTTATTTTGCTCCACCAACCCAAATTCTTTTCAATTCAATTCAATTTTATTTGTATAGCGCTTTTAACAATTGTTAAGCAGATTCTTTTATGACCAGCACCTCCAGGATCTTGGTTTGATTCCCGACTCGGGTCTCTGCATGAATTTGTTGTGTTCTCCCCATGCCTTGTGGGTTTCCTCCGGGTACTCCAGTTTCCTCCCACAGTTCAAAGATTATTTTAATTCCATGAGCAGGTCATGAGCAACAGGGCCGTTCTTTTTCATTGCTATTATATTACATTGTTATTTATATTACATATATCATGTTCAATCGTATATTGAGATACAGGATTTTTTTGTGTTCATGACGAGTACACTTACTCATCTTCTATACCGCTTTATCCTGTATTCAGGGTCGCAGGGCACACTCATTCACACACCATAGGCAATTTGGGAACGCCAATTAGCCTAAGCTACAGGTCTTTGGTCGGTGGGAAGAAACCAGAGCACCCAGAGGAAACCCACCAAGCACGGGGAGAACATTCAAGCTCCATGTACACAGAGACGGGAATCAAGCCTGACCGGGAATCGAACCCAAAACAAATACAGGCATGAATATATAATAGTTATAATATATAATATATAATATATAATAGTTAATTCATGCATTTATTCATTCATCTCCTATACCGCTTAGTCTGCACAGGGTCGCAGGGGCCTGGAGCTTATCTGAGGAGACTTTGGGCACGAAGGAGGGTAGATCCAGGACAGGGTGCCAATCCATCACAGTGCACACACACACACACAACGGGCAACGTTAACATATTCTGTTTGTCTTTGGACTGTAGGAGGAAACTAGAGTACCCAGAGGAAACCAACCAAGCACAAGGACAAAACGTTAACACCAAGCGCACAGACTATGGCAGGAATCGAACCCTTGACTGTGTGCTATCCAATACACCAGATTGCTGCCTATATGACGGTTTGACTTTTTAAATTCAATATTCATTGAACAATATACAGTACAATAACACAAATGTAATACATACTACTGCTATTTGCACTACAATGCACACGCGCACTTATGTACATTGCTGTAATGTTACATACTTTTATATATTTGCTGTCTTTAGCAATCTGTATAGTTCTGAAATGCTGTGTACATCTATGTATGTCCATACAAATACTGTATGAATGTCTGTACTTTTGAGAATCAGCCGCAACTGACATCAAATTCCTTTTGTGTATCAACATACTTGGCCAACACAACAAATTATGATTACGATTATTCATCTATATACAGTATAACGGTAATTATTATAATGAATAATACATTTATCTACAAACACACAAATCCAAGCTGATTAAAAAAAAAGCAGTGAAGTTCTGCCATGAATCTCCTCATCTTCAAAAGGCAGAAGACATCTGGTAGAGTTATAATGGATATGTCAAGAAGAATGGTGAAGATTTGCCAAACAGTCTGGGAGAGTTAGAACAGCTATATAAAACATAATGTGCAGGGGAGGAATGAGGTGAATACTAATGCTGAGAGGATTCAAAAGTTGCTCGCATGATGCGAAACACAATTTATTAAAGAAAACCTATTAAAAAATGAAGACATTAAAAACAAATCCCTGTGTCACCGTTTACACTTTCACCATTTACACTATTTGACAACTTTTTAAATATATTTGTCATAATAAAATAATGCTACAGTTATTTTATCTTTCTTCTTTTCTCCTAAAGCTATGATTTTTAAGATTTTGCTCCCCACTACGTGTCATGCATTTCGTATTTGTGTCTCAAACGGTCCGTGTTTTCAGACAAACTGCTACGGCTTGTGAGGATGTATTAATTGGCTTTGATAGAAAGTCCTCAAGGACATACCCAGGATAAGAAAATGGCAAATAAATATTCAATCACAGATGTCATAAAATTAAAACCGTGGGAATTGAAAACAAGCGCTGTGTGCATGGCATTAGGAAGGAGTGCTCTTCTTTTTGCTACTGCTTGCAATAATTAATCACAAGAGGTGGCAGGCTCTCTCCAGCAGAGCAGCAGCTGTAAATCCACAGTGCCTCAGTGAGACAGGTGCCCTCCAGCCGGTTCCTGTCTACTGCTCTGGTAATGGTTTGTTTCTTGGTACTCTGGAAAATCAGCTTGCATCCAAAACCCTTGTTGCACCATCATCTCATCTTTACTAATTTTAGAATTTTGCCTGAGCATGAATTAAGCTGAAGTGTCACTACTCTCCACTTGGTTGCATCATGATACGAACGAAGGGAAAAAAAAGAGAAAAAAAAAAGCCTGAAAGCCAGAAGGCGGCTTTGAAAGAAAAGTCAACGTTGACCCTTTATACTTTATTCTTAGAAATAAAGAGCTCTGAGAATATGTGATGTGATGATCGATGGTGGTTTTGAATTGTGCAAGGTCAGCTTGTCTTTTAGGCATTGAACAGAAAAGAAAAATTATTATATGTAAGTTCTTTCATTAAGTGTCCAAGATTTTCAAGATATTACAATGATGTTTGAGATTAGAACTAATAATAAAAAAAGATAATGTATGTATTTATGTATGCAGCGAATAAGCCTTATGCATATTTATTAATGGTAACCAAAAAAAAAAACTTTCAGAAAATAAAAAGCTAAGAAAGACAAAACACACACACACACACACACACAGTACACATGCACTGCTATCAATGCACTGTTAACGCTATATTAACTTGTTATGGTACCTAAACATCCAACATCTGCAGCTTATTAATTTTAACTTGTAAATGTTTTCATCATGTATAATGATGACTATGCACGTTAATTAAAATTGATCTACAAATATACACACTTTTTCCCCTACAGCTTATAGGTAGGAAGTGGAGTTAAAATAACAGTTTATAATAATATAATGAATGAATGAATAATATAATAAAAACAGTTTGCCACTTTGCGTTGTGAGGTCACACTTTTATTTTTTCATTTTTTTGTTGAGGTAATGATTTGTGATGTAATACTCTGTATTTTTAAGCGGTTTATGTCACAATTGCTAACAAATAATAAATGTAAGAATTCCAATGCTTGTCCAATTCCCTGTTATGGAATTCCTGGAAGTCCAATTAATTAAGCTCATTAGTGGCAACTAAATTTATCTGAACAATAAAACAAACTATGACTAAGGAAAATAAGTAAAAACCTGTACCCTTTAAAGAATTGACTTTATGCAGCCATAATCTTCATCTTCATGTTTTCATCCTGTCTATGGTGATGAGCTTTATATGATTTGCACCATCAACAAAACGGCAGAAAGTGCTGTTCTCTCTCTCTCTCTCTCTCTCTCTCTCTCAGCATATACACAGACAATATTTGAATCTGACGAGCACTTTCATTTTCGCTGTGTGAAACACTGTGTACTGTATTTTGCAAAACACATAAACACACACACGCCTGCCAGCGAAAAACTGGAATCTGAAAGTGCTCTAAGCGCAGATTGGAAAAACATCACTTGGTCTTTTTCCAGTCCTCAGCTGTCCAGTGTGGGTCAGCCTGTGCCCGTTGTAGCTCCAGGTTCATGTTCTTGGCTGAAGTTTTGAGTCTAATGCAGTTGTAGTTCATCCATCTCAACTTTTTATATGTTACTGTATTGTCCTGTGATGCTTTTCTGCTCACGCCGGTGGTAGGGAGGGGTTATTGGCATTACTGTAGACTCCGTGTCGGCTCCAACACACCATTCTGTGTACACTCTACAGATTGTTGAGTGTGAAAATCCAAGAAGATCAGCAGTTTCAGAAAAACTCAAACCAAACCATCTGGCACCAGCAACCGTGCCATGGTTACAGTCACAGAAATCGCACGTTTCCTCATTCTGGTATTGAATGTGAACATCACTGAAAGCTATTGACCCATATCTCCATGATTTTATACATTGTGTTGCTGCCGCATGGTTGGCTAATTTAACTGCACAAATAACCGCAGGTGTTCAATAATCAGTAAGCATACTTCTATTGTAAATCTCTCCGTGAAAGAGATGTGTCATACCGTATATTGAAGATTTAATACAAATATCAATATTCTAAATGTATATAATAGTATACATTTTATTGCTTATTGACATTGTGCCTTTCTTTTTCTATATAGCTCAATGAATATGTGCCATTAATTAAATATAAAAAAGGACCAACCTGCTTCTTAGGTAAAGTTGATTATGTAAGTAGTATTTTATTTTTCCCCCTGCGTGTTAAGAGATATTTTGCTGCCATGGGTTATAGGAGTTAAATTATGTTAGTAGGGCCAATTTTCAGGATCTCTCCAAGGATCTGGGAGTCCCAGAGGTCGGCTCAGCTGTCAAAAACCACTGAGACTGAAGCGTTTCCAGGCAGAGTCTATCACGAGGGAGGACTGACTTTATTGATTTGTTTCATTAAAAGTCCATCCATAAAAGTGAAGAAACAGAGCAGCAACCTCTGTAGTCTTTACTCGGCTTAATCCCGCAGTATATACGCCGGCCTGCACCGGCTGATAAAACGGGTGTTTGATTCTGCAAGTGCTGTGAAATTTACCTTCCTGAGAATATGAGCAAATATTTGAATAGGCGGCTGTAATTAAACGCCAAAGATATTGAACCTGCATTGGTATTTATTAAAGGGAGCTATAATAAAATGGAAAAAAAAATTATTAAACGGAAATAATATGTGCATATCGTACAGATATAATAGCTGCTCTGTTTGAGGAGCTCATTCATGCCGGCTGTCGTGCATGCCGTGCAGTGACTACAATGAAATCAGACAGGCGCATCAATCACTGCTTTACCAGTGGCATCCACTTAGTGCTTTCTATTAGTTTATTTTCTCTCTGTGCTCTCGTTCACACTCAGTCTCACTCTCTTACGCTGGGTCATTTCATATTACTGCTAGAGTTCGTGTTCCTACACACACACACACACACACTCACACACACACACACACACACACACACACACACACACACACACACAAGTCTCCTTCACTCAAAAATAACTAGAGAGGAAAGTGCTTCCTGTCAAACATGACGGTCCATTTCTTTAACAAACAGGTAAAAAATACATCAGAGAGTTGTCCAGGACATGGGCTAGCTGGGAAATGAAATGGTGATCAGCTTCAGCATGAGTGACAGAGCAAGAAGATATGTCAGGGTGATTCCAGGTAACAATAACAATAAGGTAACAATAAGTCAATAAGTAACAATAAGTCTTCATAACGACAAAAAAAAAAAGGCAAAAAGTCGACCAACGGCCCAGACCCTGGCGGGCCGAGTGTGGGGGAAACAAAAGTCAAGACTGACCCCTGAGAACATCTGACAGTAAAACTGACTGCTTCTTGTTGAGGAAAGTCTGGGTTCACCTAATTTAAGAGCTTAGAGTCCTGCCATTTACTACAAACCTTAGAGACAAGGGTTCATCACAGGTTCAGCATGGACTCCAGTTAAAAGTCTACTTCCACCCCTAAGTCCACTCCTTACACTGACCATGAACCTTAGAAAGATTCATAATCCCAAACATCTTGTAAAGGATCCTCGGGAACTACATAAACCTCCCAGCATTAATCACGCTAACAAATAGTGGAGCTTCATGCTGCCAAACACGCCTTGTTTGTTCCACTATCTCTGCGGTATAGCTTAAGCCCTCTATTTGATTTGACAAAATGCTGTCACTATGCATCAGAAGACGCCGAGTCGATTCCTTTTATGTTTGCTGGTCTGGAAAAACCCACTGCATGTCGCTTTTTGTTTTTGGGTGTTCAAGCCTACAGCCTCTGATACCTCTCTATTCTCATGTACATCACAATTTCTTCTCATTCTGTCTCTCTATTACGTCTGATATCTATGTCTTCAAACAGGTAGAAGACTCAAATAAGACAAAGTAATTATACATAATGGCCCTCCTGTGAGGATCGCACAGGGATATATAGACCAGGTAAATAATGTTGTGTCCTTATACTGTACGAGGAAATTCAGGTCTCAAGAGGATACTGGAATACTGCCTGGGGAAAAAACAAGCTCACATGCTACTATTTTGTTGAACCGCCTTTTGATTTGTTTACCACACAAATTCTTTGTGGCATTTTTTCAATTAGATTATGCAATGTCACTACATTTAGTTCCATCCACTCACTCATCGCTTTATCCAGTAGTCAGGGTCGCAGGGGGCTTAGGGCATGAGGTGGGGTACACCCTGGACAGGATGCCAATCCATCACAGGGCACACACACATACACACACTCCACACACTTATTCATACACTACAGGCAACGACAATTAGCCGACCTGCATGTCTTTAGACTGTGGGAGGAAACTGGAGTACCTGGAGGAAACCCACCAAGCATAGGGAGAACATGCAAACTCCATTCACACGGAGACAGGAATCGAGCCTGACAAATTGACACCACCCCCCCCCCACACACACACACATACACACAAGTAGCCTCATTGATTGCTTATTTTATGGCTACGCAGCTGTTTAGTCCCAGTACCTTGAGTTATCTTAGCGTTGTGTGTGTGAAACTGCTCTTAATTTCACTTTTTAAACACAGTTGTTGGTTCCGCTGTTTTTTTTTTTTTTTATGATTCAACAATTGTTTATGTGACCTTCAATTATAATCATCTTTTTTTCTCAAAGATGATGGTGCACCACTATCCTTCCTGGTTTAAATAATATGTTTTACAGTTGTTTTAGTAAAAGTTGTTATCCCAATTTTAGTAGTTTCAACAGAAACAGAGTACCATCTTTGCCATGACTATTGGATATGTCTCCTGACATGGATGTTTAAGAAATGAGAAGAAACTCACTGCATTAGTTGGGGTTAAATAGCTTGTTGCCAGCTGAGCCATATTAATCACCACAGTAATTATCCAATGGAAGACACTTACCTATTTGCTTAGTTAAATTCCAGTAGTGACATTTTTCTTTTTTTATGGGCCAGTTAGTGTATCTATGTTGCAGTATTATAATCTTTTTGCCTTTTTGTCATACTTTCTAACCTTGTATATGATTTCTGCCTATGAGAAGACTGAATGTGACTGGGAAAAAAAAAACAGTCTAAATTCATTTTAATTGCTAGCTTGCTAGGTACCTGTGTCTAAATACCAGCTGTCAAATTATTCATGATGTATACGCACCACTGCTCACATTGTAAAGATGGCAAAGCTGTTATTTTTAAATGCAAAATAGGAAATGTAGGAAACAAACACATATAATAATCAAATTAATTTAATGATTTATTCTATTCTATAAATTTTTTATATTCTATTATTATCGTGGATATATGAGATAGACAGTGATTAGTCATGTAAAGAGTAATAGTGAGTCTTCAGTTTGACAACTGACAAGACTGAAATTTACTTCATCAGCTGAGACTAACGCGGATGATGGTGACGATTCATTTGATTAACGGTTGTCTTTCGGATCTTTGATAAAGTGTCACTAATGCTTTTCGTAAACTGAATGTTGTTTAGAGCAAGGTGAACTAATTGTATTAATGTTAAGCAGAGGTTAAGATCATTTCAACTGAGAAAATATAATATTAAAAAAAAAGCTATAATAGTACAGTGGAACCTTGGATTGCGAGCATAATTAAATCCAGAAACATGCTTGTATATCAACACACTCATATATCAAAGTGAATTTTCCCTATAAGAAATAATGGAAACTCTGATGATTCGTTCCACAACCCAAAAATATTAATATAAAAAAATATAGTGTAAAAATAAAACAAATTAACCTGCACTTTACCTTTGAAAAGAATCAAACTCACCCTTACACCCTTACCCGAGCTTGGGAGACGATTACCCACAATTCCACGGCGCGAGAACCATTGGATCGTTTGTGATCACATGATGCTCGGCGTCAAAACAATAAGTATATCTTATAATAATACAATATCTTATGCTCCATGAAACACTCTTTAACAATTTGAGCTTGATGAATCCTGGCATTGTCATCTTGGAATATGCCTGTGTCTTAATTAACTTTGTCATTCAAGATATATGGGTCAGCTGACAGTGCTATAAAGCTATAATAGTACGGTGGAACCTTGGATTGCGAGCATAATTCAATCCAGAAACATGCTTGTATATCAAAACACTCATATATCAAAGTGAATTTTCCCTATAAGAAATAATGGAAACTCTGATGATTCGTTCCACAACCCAAAAATATTAATATAAAAAAATATAGTGTAAAAATAAAACAAATTAACCTGCACTTTACCTTTGAAAAGAATCAAACTCACCCTTACACCCTTACCCGAGCTTGGGAGACGATTACCCACAATTCCACGGCGCGAGAACCATTGGATCGTTTGTGATCACATGATGCTCGGCGTCAAAACAATAAGTGCATACTGTACATGCCACACCCTTACTCGATGATACCTGGTACTCGTATATAAAGACTCACTCGTTTATCAAGTTAAACTTTATTACAAAAAAATTGCTCGTCTTGCAGAACATTCGCAAACTGGGTTACTCGCAATCTGAGGTTCCATCAATGGGAACAACAATGGGAGGAACTTTTGATTGTGCAGAATAATAGAACATAGTTATAGCAGTAAAACTACCTTTATTTTTCTACATAATCCCCTGCTAAACTAATGCACTTGTCTAGCCTGATCATCATGGCCCAAATATGTGGAAATGGCTCATAGCGAGGCCAGGACTGAACAGGTGATGTGGCAATATCTCACAGTTGAGTTCCTGTAATGTGCAAGTGGTGTTGGTGAATGATTGTGTGTACAGTTCCCACAGAAAGATGCGTCTCCTCCTGCAAGTCTGTCGATTTATCAGGCGTTCCACTCACTGAATGTTCATGGGAATGATTACAGTGGGATCCGAGCCACCTCAGCTGGGATCGTCATTGGCATACTGCCTCCTATAAAAGTCTCTTGTAAATGTCAATCGGTTTTATGCTGTCATTCGTTAGAGATTTCATCACAAGGATATTATTATTATTAATATTATTAAACATCGAAAGACTGCTGAGTGGGCGAGCTCTGAATAGCCTGTTAGAGTGTAGGCTGTAAATAAAAGCCTCTATAAATGGTCATATTTTTTATTTCTATACTGGGTTTATTACATGTGGCACTGGTTTAATTGCACTAATCAGTGTCTTTGTGGAATTAATCAGTGGAATTGAATTTCATCCATCGATCTTGGAACCTCTGCAGTCCAACTGAGGACCGTGTAGGCCAGTGGTGACCACTGTATTTAATCCCATTTTGTACAACTGTGATAAGACCTCAGATCAACATGTACAGGCACATTCACATTCACACACTTCGGGCAAATTAGCCTAATCTGCATGTCTTTGGACTGTAGGAGAAAACCGAAGAACATCAAGCAAGCATGGGGGGAACATGCAAACTCCATGCACACAGACCCGAAGTGGGAATCGAACCCAAGACCTGGTGTTGCAAGGCGACGGTGCTAATCATTAAGTCACCGTGCTGGCATGGAATCGGATTAAAGTCCAATTTTAGAACTACTGTTACGATTCTGTATGTATAGTTCAGGAAATATAGCTTTCAGAACAGAGTCATGAAAAAGTATTTGGCTCTTGCAGATTTATTTATTTTTTATTTTTGCATGTTTGCATATATGCTAAATACTTCAGACAATCAAACAAATGTTAATATTACAAAAAAATAACCCAAATAAATACAAAATGCAATCTATAAATGATGATTTCATTCATAAAAAGGAAAAAAGCTGTCCAAACTTACCCGGCCCTATATCAAAAATAATCACCTCCATAACCGCTTCCTCCAACCGCCTATGCTAATTTTATTTTATTTTTTTAACTTGCCATATCCAGCCTTTATGCTAGTCCTGTTAAATCAAGAAATCACTTAAATATAAGCATAGCTCTAAAGAAAAAAAAAAGATCTTAAAAAAACAACACAATCTAAAAAAAATGCAAAAACAGATGAGAAACAAAGTAATTGACATGTAACAGTCTGGAAGGGATTACAAAGCCATTTCTCAGGCTTTTGGACTCCAGTGAACCACGGTGAGAGCCATTATGCACAAATGGAGGTTCAAAGGGAAGGTTCAAAATTTGGAACAGCGGTGAACCTTCACAGGAATGGCCGGCCTAACAAAAATTACTCCAAGAGCACAACGACGACTCATCCAGGAGCTCATAAAAGAATCCAAAATTCTGCAAAACAGAGTAGGACAAAATTCCTTCACAGCAATGTGAAAGACTCATTGCCAGTTATAGCAAACACATGACTGCAATTGTTGCAGGTTTGGGGGGCAATTACTTTTACCACGTAGGTTTGGACAGCTTTTTTTCCATTGATAAATGAAATTATCATTTAAAAACAGCATTTTGTATTTACTTGAGTTATCTTTGTGTAATATTAAAGTGTGTTTGATGGGACAAATATGCAAAAAAAAAAAACAGGAAAATACTTTTTCACGGCAGTGTATAAAGTAGTTTCAAAAAATGAATGATGTGAACGGTTATCCCAGGGCACCACACATTTCGTTTCGCCTTGCATACTGTATACAGACTATCAGCAGTCAGTCAATTAGAGGACCACTGTTTAACTCTCCAAGGACACCATAGTTTTCAAATCCCGAAGACATCCCCTGCATTTCTCAACTGGTGAGAAAAGGCCTGGCTCTTTTTCCCAACCAAATGCCAGCACTTTTAAAAGCACTGTTTCAGTCCGTAGCGGTAATTTCCAGCCTGCTGCGCAGCGAACATTTTAAATGACCTGTCACCAAGATTAATCCTGGCCAAGGCCTCTTAGGTTTCTCAACTGTGACTCCATCTAACGCCCTACATTATGTACTGTTTGGAGCTATTATGGTTTAATATTGTAGGCAGATGATTGTGTGCAGTACTGAATAATGTCAGGAGGAAAGGTCAAAGCCATCAAACTGACTGGCATTAGTTGAATGGCAAAGAGCCTGCTCAACAGCAAGGTTTAAGGGATCTAGAATTAAACAGGAGAATTTTTAAAGGCCCTTTGATATAGCAGGGGAACAGAAGGGGCAGTGTGAGCTACAGTAGGTATTACACATTGCTGCACATATGTTCCCTATGGTCTTAATACACCACTCTTGTCAGTGCAAACAATACGATCATACTCTAATATGTCTGAAAATAATTCCCCACCATTAAAATGCATCAGTTTCCCAGTTTAAATCAAAAGTAAACAGTGAAAGCAGAAAATGGAAGAAACCAGGACTCGTGATGCTAAATGAGTTTTGAAGCATAATTAATCCAATAAAAAAAAGAAAAGGATGAAAAATGATACCGCTCAAAACGGCAACATAATGATAGTCTATATTGAGCATAATAAATGTTTTACATTCAAAGGTTATAAGCTTTGATCCATGTAGATATCCTGTCTATGGTATATTTTCCCAACGGTGAGGTGACTCTAATAGCCGTGCCATTTGAAGAACATGTCACATCTAATACACCCTTCATTATTAACGATCTCTGTTTCACTTTTCGTCCAGAAGGAGCAAGAATACACTCTCCGGCACCATTCTCTCTTTCTTTTTCTATCCGTCTGCCTATTGCTCTAAGCTGCAGATACAGATCTCAATCCACCATCCAGTGTAGAAAATGAGAGGACGATGACGCCTTTATAATGGCAGGATAAAAGACAATGCTCCTTTCTCTCGCTGATGGTACTTTGATTTGGAGATTTTTTTTAATAATACAGATAAGTCCTGCCAAGCCATCAGAGATCACTGTCAGTCATGTTATCAATAAGAGGGAAATTTCGGCAAAATCCTTTTCTTTTGTCCTATATCTCACCTAGGATTGTCTTCTTATCGCTCATTTGACAGGAAGGGGGGGAAAAAAGGTCCCTGGATCCCTTCAAGGATCGTGTCTCATCCTTGCAGAGAGTGCCATTAATATTCACCGCACTCACATTCACCTTAAAGCTAGACTAGCTGTTTAAGACAAAATGGCCATGGTGTGACTATGATGAACTATAGCAGGTTGACAAATAATTAGAAACCAAGAAGGGCCCACTTTATGTGAGTGCATTTAGTTTTATATCATGCAGCGTTTGGAGGTCTGTCATGAAGAGTTCCACTGCACATTCGTCATGTAGATAAGATCAATGCACAGACTGCGTTTCCCAGCTGTGAATTCTCCAGTGCAGATCTGGTGGGTAAATTGGGTGGAAACACAGTATTGGGTGAGAAAAACTCTACTTGAATACACTCCTGTACTTTGGATTCTTGTGAATCGGGAAGCACCTACTGTATAAAGTCATGTATACTTTAATGTTTGATTTATTATTATTACTATTATTATTATTACAGGAATCTACAGTATGTTTAGCCCAAGTTCATTTGTAGAAAGTATTGATGTAATATATACTAACTATGCATTATACATTAGGTTAATCAGACATTTGTTCACTGCTGATTTACTTATGTTCTGTACATACGAATTAGCAACTTCATTTCACTACATAATATTTATAATTATAACAGATGTGAAATACATACAGTGGCTTGCAAAAGTATTCGGCCCCCTTGAACTTTTCCACATTTTGTCACATTACAGCCACAAACATG